>KZ271550.1:2217-34279 GCA_002249935.1 Onchocerca flexuosa
AAAAATAATATTTAAAAATTAATACTAACAACTTATCACCATTATTGAGTCTTATCTGTTTTTCATATCTATACAAATCTTTCGTGAAGTCCAGAATCGTCATGTCACATTTATGAATCTTTTTGACTTCATTTTTCAAGTTCTGCCAGAATGGTTTCAAACTTTCATTTATAATCACTTTTACATCTGCTGAGGTTAAATCGGTATTCTTCTTGAATAATAAAAATCTGATAAATTTGTAAGATTTTTCAATATATTTAGCATAGAAAACTTAAAAATAATTGAAGCAAAACATAGTTTTTGTTGAAGCAAAACTTTGAAATAATCTTAATAAAATTCATTGGTAATTGATTGAAATTGAAATTGTGCATTTCCGTTCAATAAGATAAAAGAATGTGCCGATATTTTCAGGCTTCTGGCACTTCCTTGAGGTGATGGTTTTGGATCAGTGGGAATCATTGTAAAATCTTCTGACATCAGCTCCTAATCAAATTATTACCAAGCAGCTATAAAAAATGGAATAACAATAACGATAGAAATTATTTTGCTATTTTAGCAATATAAGAAATGCGATAAGCATCATGTTTTTGTAAGAACGAGAATTTAAAAAGGAAAATCGATCTACTTAATTTCAAAATCTTTATTTTCAAATTTTATATGAAGCTATAAAACTCTTAAATAAGCCTACGAGAAACGAATCCAGGATTAAAGCATTTCCCATCACTATGGCAACAAAGTCGGTTCAATATAATCATTACGCTCCTCCATTTGGTAGTTTAAAAACATTCATGGAATTAGAAATTCTTTCATTTCTCACAACTTTTAGCAGCCCTTTCCTATCCAATCATTTTTTACCAGCTTGTGCTGCTCACTTCTGTCTTCTATTATTGCCTTAAATGAGTTTCATCGTTCATTTTTTTGAGATTTCTAGAAATCTTCTTTAAAATATAAAAATAGAAAATTATAGGAAATTTACGATTTTGTTTAGTTGAACATAAACTGAGATAACGTTTACTCATATTTTTTTATAAATATGAAAGAAATTAACAAAAAAAGAGAGCCAATGTCGATATATTTAACATTTTAAAATTGCATATAAAATCATTGTATATAACAACGATTGAACTGTTCGGTCAACGATTAAAATGATATTACTTGCTCAGGTTTTTATCAATTGCGTAAATAGATAAATAACATCAGATCATGGAACATTCTATCATATACTTAATTCGGACTGTAAATAAGTATGAAGAAGGATAAATTTTTCAGTGATTAATTACGGAGAGAAAATTTATGATTTCCATACAACCCACTTTTAATTGATTAGAAATAGATGAGGCAGATTTCAGATAGGCGAAACTGCAAGTACGACAGCTCCCGAACGATCAACACCGTCACAAACACAAGGAGTTCTCAAAACAGGAGAACGAAAAAGCGAATCAGTGAACTTTTATATGTATCAAAGATATTTTGATTGAAAAAAGTTGTCCCATAGTTCTCTTGATCGTCTAAATTTTAAAATCAATTTCTAAACCCTTTAAATTTGAACCGAACTCGCGATTCTCTTGAAAAATAATGAAAAATACATAATATCACGTTCTTTAGGATTGAACATTTTAAAAGCTTATACACTTGGAAATAATCATATCTTTTATAAACTTTGGATTTTCCAGACTAAGCGGTCACGAACTAGGTCGACAGGTTCTAAACGACGGAAGAAGAAGAAGAAGAGAGAAACACCACCAGAAGGATTCGACCAATGGCCAGAAAATGATCAGAAATATTATCAGGTATTTAAATATTTACCCAAAGATTTGGAACATTTATCAATAAAAAAGTAAAATCAACTCGAAAAACATGACTTGTATGATGATATTTGAAGGAAATTTCGGCTCTTTTGCGTGATTCTAAGGCAACGAGAAAGCAATGTAGCTTTACGAGAGAAAAAATTGGAATGTGGAAATCTTTAAAAGTAAAAATATTTTTAACTTTTTATAACTTCTTAAATTGGAACTACATTCCATTCTCCATTTGAGTGTCCCAGAATTAACACATTTATGCAAATTTATGCAAATTGATCCTTACTCTTAAAAATGATGCCATTCTCGAAACTTCGTAATTCAAAAGACAAATTTCGAAAATTCGCAATAAGTTTAATAATTTCATTTTTAGATATTTTGATGATTACCTACCATTTAAGACATTTCTTTCTATTTTTTTGCAATAAGAAAGATTGATTCAAAAAAAATGATTTCAGCTTCGGTGGGCTTATCACCCAACACACAACACTGAAATGGGTGCTTATAGAAAAGCACTGAAGGAAGTGGTACCACTGGGAAAAACTGAAAACCTTGATATTGATTTCTAATTTTTAAATAAAAAATAATCACTAATTTTGAATACTTTAACTCCGAATATTCAGAAACTGCAGAGTACAATCACTGAAACAAAACGACTGAATCAAGAAACGCTAATAAGATGATATTGAAAAGAATTATCTTGAAAACAAATTAGAAAATTACGAAAAAAAACCAATCACAATTTTATCTGTCATATCAAAAATTGGTCATATTGCTATAGTTGATACTGTGTGAAGGATGATTGATTCTGTTTAAAAATGTGTTAAACCGTAAATCTTTATCTTGTTCATATCTGTCATCCAGTGACAAACTTATGCTTATCGGAATTGTTTATGAAATAAGATACATAAATATACAATAAGTAATCGGTAAAATGTTGATGATTTCACAATAGTCATAAATAATAAAGTCATAAATAATTTCTTTAAAAAATCAACGAAGTTTGAACTAACTAATTGAAATATCTCGATGACTGTTCAATGATTGTTTGGATGATGTAAAAAATCAGTTAAAAATAAACTGAATCAGAAGGTGGCATTTTTGAAAGTGAAACATGACAAACTTCGATAAATTTTGAATTTTCCATTACAAACAAATAAAAAATTAGGAGAATATATCTGTTTAAAAAGATTAAACCACTTCGCAAACAAAATATGGGAAAGATAATATAAGAAGGTTAAAAATTTCAGGTTCATATTTAAAAAATTAGATATTCATAAACAAAATCCGAAAAAAACATAAGGAAAGATCATGGTTGTATGCCTTCCACAGGTTCTGTTGCATTATCAAGCATTGTGTATGCTTGCACATCAGAAAGACTATCACATTCGGTGGTTCTGGTGCGCTTTCTCGGAGTATTCTTTGACTGATCTGTAGCTTCCGATATATCTTCCTTTTCGTCCTTTTCACCATTAGCAGTATGGGGCGGTAGCGAATTGTCCCTTCGAGATCTATAAAAAGAAAAGCACAAAATTCAGGAACTAATTAGAGAAATTAATTGGAAAGATTCCAGTTTGTTTTCTGTAAAATAAATTTTATAAATCAATCTATTTTCCAGCATTCAAGCAATTTTCCAATTTTTATGAAATAAAATTGGTTTTGAAGTCGAGTTAACAAGTCAAATTTGAAGTTAATATCATTTTGGAAATATCTGCAAATTGAAAAGATGGAAATGATCAAAGAGGAACAAGATTAATATAATATGGAAAATAAAATATAATGCTCCTTTATATGGATATTCATTAGAACGTTTCCATTAACTAACAAAGGCTAATTTTCATAGCTGATGATAAAAAAAAGATGTAGTGATAGCACTATTTCTAGAGCGAAAATTCTCATGTACCATCTCGAAATAAAGGTTTACTGCTCTCATTTTCCCTAACATTATAATGATGGGATGAAAGCATTTTTGATCGGCTTCACAACTTTATTGTCACGGGAAAAAATAAAGAAATAAAGTTAAAGGCAAAAGATGAAATCGTTGAAAATATTCGTTTTTGTATGAAATATTCCACAATAAAAAAAAAAGTCGCAAAAAGTATTAGAACCTAGAGAAATAAATAGAGATAAAAGATGTATTCTGAACAAACTATTAATACGAAAACGAATTTTATCTTGAACCGCCTATAGTAAGAGAATAACACTAAAGGGCTCTTGGAAAAAAAAAAAAAAAAGAATGATTTGAGATTATGGTCAATTCAGTAATAATCCAATATCTTCCTATCAAAATTATGAAAAGTGAAATTTCTATAGTATTTTTCTATAATTTTAGACAGCAAGAAGTTGACAGATTGAATATGGGTGGAGGCGAAAGAAGGAAAGAAGAAAATGGAAAATAGTTCGATCCGTTTCATTCATGAGTTCAGTTAGATACGGTAGGGTCCTGCTAATTATAGAGCTACCCTCTGCATCATTAATTTGCGAATTAAATGTCATATAACAGATTCAGTAAAAAGAAAAGCTAAAAAAATACGTAAGTTATTAAATTCTCCAAATAATCTTCTAGTTTAGAGAGATTCAATTACTTGAAAATAGCCAACGACTTTGTCCTTCGTGGCTCCGGAGTAGGTGTGGTTTCCAGACTACAGTTTAATTCATCCCAGTGAGACATTAGATCTGATACAGTGAAACCTTTGTTTGCTGCTGTTTGATGAAGAACATCTGGAAAAATATAAAATACACATGACTATCTAAAAATGCAACAAACAGAAGGAAATCATAGAAATTCGTAAGAAGAAAAACTTATGATTTGAAAAATTGTTCCCGAATTCCACATTTCTGTTAAAATATTTCTTTCATGAAGAGAAGATTTTCTCTTTTAAAGGTCCAAGTGAAATAAAAAAATGACAAAAGAACCTGCAATTATAGATTTGAAAATTCAAAATAATATACTTACCAGTAAAATCAATTAAACTTATTCGTGGCGAATTCGGAGCACTTTTACTTTTCATCATCAACATTCTTTTCCGGAAAATTTCACATTCCGTTTTTTCCTGAAGATCACGATAACGTTTCACATGTCCACATGCTTTTCCAAGCACAACCATACCATTTATTATTTTTAATGATAATAACAACATCCATGTGATACCTGGAATTGCTCTAAACGCCATTAAAATATATAATCAACGAATAAAATCGCATGATTAGAAAAAATGAAGGAGATGAGCATTGAAAACCACTAAAATTTAACAAACAATAAACTTAGAGGTACTGTTAACTTAACAATAGTAAATTGAGAAAGGGATTTCAACAACGAACCGATGCACTAAAAGTTAAATACCGTGCCAAAAATAATGGAAAATCTAATAAACATGATAATAAACCACTTTCAGTAAGTTGAAGTAAGTTGAAATCAATAAAACTAAGACAAGACGGATGTGTATTAAAGCTTACAATCACAAGTAACTCACAAAAAACAAACTGCACAGATGTAATGGTGAAATCAAATGTTTGAGTAATAACGCGTATCAGCATAATTGTTAATGGAATAGGTGTAAAACCCATTCGTCTTGATACCTGATCTGAATAATCTGAAAAGGCCTTCTCGTCTCGACTTCGTACAACATCGAAAGCAATTGTTATTGTAAAATCTGAAAATCACATCATCAATGTATTTTTTACAACTTATAATCTTACACTTAAACCAGAATTAATTTTATTCACTACTAACTTTTTTACTTCATATTTCGATTAATATGAAATCAAATGAAAGATGATCACTATTACCAAGTAACCGAAATATGGAGTGAAGAATTTTGGTTAACTTCTGAATTTACATAGATCAATACCTTGATATACCTCCGCTGCTATTTCGTTGAATTTAGTGATAAAAGCGTGCTTCAACCAATCAACGATTATTTCGGCAATTATCACTAAAGCCTGAAAACTAAAATACTTCTAAAAGTAACAAGATGCCTTCATTCATTACATAATACAATATAAAAATAATTCTTTCAAAATTAAGAATAAAAAAAAATAGATGTTCATAAATTTTAAAATGATGATAAATATAATAAAAACAAAAGCGAACAAACAAGATCTGGCAACATTTCCATGAAATGCTCGAATTTCCAATTCACTGCCATCATGTTTCGCACAACGACAACAGTTAATAAAGTAAAAATATGAAAGCGTTCACGGACATCACTGGAAATTAACTTTTTTAAAGATTTAAAATTAGAAGTGTTAATAAAAATACATTTTGTTAATATTTAGTCGATAAATTCGGCTTTTGACTTTCATATCTATCGTATCAAATTTAATCTATCTTGACCACTTAATATTTTACATAACTCTGTTTAAAAATACAATATTTTTAACCAATTAGCAGAAATAAACCATAAAAGATAAAATATACAAAATACAAAGTCTGAGAACAAAATAACACCTGCAAGACATCTGAAAAAGGTTTGCTTTGGCGAATTTTTTGAAAACTGATCCTTTTAGTTCAACGAAATTATTGGACATCATTATAGCGAGCAATGCCTGCGTATGTGAATTAAAAGCAACATTCAAAGTTGTAGCCTGGAATTTTTGATAAATACTCTTGACATGATGAATAGATGTATGGTCATAGCATTAAAGAAGGATTTAAATAATCTTGTAGAATTGTCTACCTCATAGTTTGCTCATTCATTAATTTGATAACATAAAGATTTATAACAACTCAATATACCTGTAACAATACGAGTATTGTATGCAGCCAAGTATAAATGATAGCAATAAACAGATGCACAAACATCCATACAAAACTTGAAGACGAATGTGTACTTGACCAAAATAAAGCATCAAAAATATCCTATAATTCATAATTTTGAACGAATTTGAAAGTGTTTAACACTGGCAATGAACTGCAAAATAGCAAGCAAAAGATGGAGTAAAAAACAGACCTGACCGAAACTGCTAAACAACTTGTCGGCTACTTCGAGCATATTGTAAAAAATATATAGCTTAATAACACCCTGTCCTCGGACCTGAAATTACATCTTAGAGGATCCACTGATAATATTTTTTGCAATATCAGATTAACTCATCAAATTCAAAATTAAAAGAAAAAACTATCAATTTTATAATACAAAAGAATAAATCAGTAAATGTATCTAATCAGAAGAAACTATCATAAACCATTCTTTATTTTACTTAAGTAGCTCTTGTTAATTCAAGAAGAGCTGAAAAACACTGCATAATATATGATCTTAAAAAATATAAAAACAAAACTTCTGAACAATCAAGAATCATTTTTATTGAGAAAATTTTTAAAAACGCTTGGAAACATAACCTGGTGATACATTACTGACGTGTCAATCAAAGTCATGAGACATGAACAAACTATCACAATGAAAATCTTCAAAAAATCACAGGTATTGGATGCGGTCCATTTTCTTGAACATAATAATGAACCAACAACAGACGTCTGCAACTGACGATATTCAATTTCGAATTTCTTTTATTTCATTTTAAAAATATTCTGGAAACTCTGTCCTTAATCCCAGTCCAATTTACAACAAATTAAAACATTCCAATCTACAAATTTTGCAAGCCATATGTAGCACTGCTCGAATTTGATTTAATCATCTAAATTTGATTGCTATTAAATCGCTCATGATGAACTCAAAGTGTAAAAGAAGATGATACTGAGCTTTAGAAATAATTCAAAAAAAGTCTTACCAATAAACGAACTGGTAGAAATGTAGATAAATGGCAAAAAGCTTCCAAACATTGCAACGTACCATAAAACAAAAATTTCTCTAATTCAATTGGTATCCTCAAAAATGCGCTTATTTTCTTCTGTTTTTCTGTATAACGCAATTCATCGTTATCAAGCGAATATCCCCTAGAAAAGATCGACGTTAAATTTTGATTATTCTAACGTATTAATGATGCAATAATTTGATTATCAGGTTTCATACTAAAAACTTAAATTCTCAATTTATTACATTCCGGAATTATTTCCATTCTATCTATACTTCAAAATAAATAACTTCAGATAAGGAGAATGAAATTAACCTCGTAAGTTCACCCTTTATATAGTCCCATAAATTCGGCACGTACAAACATTCCCTATCATCATGTTCTTCCCAAGGACATGGTGATATATCCGAACTTTCTTCTCGCACCTCCTCTCTAAATTGATCGGTAACATCTGATTCCTCTAATTCACTGCTGTCATCATCGATACCAACATTTGCCTTCACTTTTCGAAAGCGAACTCCTTCATCGTTACGAAAATTCATTTTCATGTCTGTGTAGATAATGTAACATAACTGCAATAATCAGAATTCAACCACTCATCAATATTCCAACTATTGATTGATTATATTTTGGTATTTTTAAAAATATGAGCTGAAAATTAAATCTCTTAAGATACTTTTCCGACAATTATCCTAAAAAACAAAAAAAAAAAAAAAGACGAATCTCGCTAGATCTTCATCTTTCTCATATGCCATTTGAAATTTAATTTGATAAACGTAGTAAATAAATAAATGATTCGCAAAAGAGCGGAAATCATATGGGAATTGAAATACAGAACTAAAATACAATCAGTGAATATCTAGTACCCATAATAGCCAATACTGCTCTATATACGGGACTTAACAGCAGCAGAGATACTAACGATTAGCTAAAACTTTTCCGAAGAGTATAACTGAAAAAAAAAAGAAAAAAACTAACATAGAGCAGAAAGAATTCGTTCAATATGTTATCAATTAGGGGAAATTAAATTGAAATCAAAATAAAGAAGTTTTGTGTCGTCATAATAGATGACCCAATCAATCAAAGACCGAAATCGTTATCGTTGACATCTCATCTCTCATCATCTTCGATACGGGAACTTCCCCCACAAATTACAAATTATCCCACACCCAGCAACTAATTGTACATATTTTTTTTGCAGGCAACTCGAGCACGAACCGATTACTCCTCACTTTAACTTTAAAGGGATTAATTGGCTTTCTCTTCCTTGTATCTGTGACCTTTCCCTGGAACTTGTCAGCTAGAATTACTCAGAACCACTTTTCGCTCGACTAGGATTCCCAGTGGAACTTGTCACCGAGAATTGACGAAAATCACTTCTCTATGGACCTGTCATGTAGAATTATCCAAAATCACTTTTCTGTGGAACTTGTCACTTAGAATTATCCAATGTCGTCATATATTTCCTGACACCATGTTAGGCCACCACCGGATAGGGAATTCGGTAAGTGGGGATGCTGTGAAATGGCCAGTAACTGAAGTTGCGGATTTATTTTGGATGCATCTATTCGAGATGAATGCAAGGACGAAAAGACGCATCGCTTTTCTTTTTCAGGAACGCCATGAAGTCCGAGCTTTGACAGTTTTGTCGGCATGCTTTAAGCAGTTGACTCGAATTCTCTTCGCATGAGAAATTATAACTTAGGATGTTTAATAAGTTTTTCGAAAAAAAAAAATTACTTCTTTCGGAAGGCTTGAAATAGTAATAAGCGATTTTTCCAGCAATAATATTGCTCTAGATCAGGCGTACATTCACATGGAAGAGTGACTGGACAATTATCCAATGCTGAAAGGAGCAAAACGAAAAGAAAGGGAAAATTAAAACTTATGGAAGTTTTTAAAAAAAAGAGAAGTTGGAATTGATTGTCTTAATGTGTACATCATGTACGAGTGAATTTTAAGATTCCTTATTCTAAACTTTATGAGTAGTATTATAGTTATATTAAGGGAAACAAAATTGAACTTTCATCGAAATACGATGCAAATTTGTAGTCATAATTTTTGGTGTTATACCTATTTATCTTTATAGATGCTTAACAGAATCGAACTGAATATTGCCACCTAAAGATGTAATTCAAATAACAAATCTCTGATTTTTGGCCAGATTACATATGTTCCTTCCCTCGTCTTTTGGCTAAGCACATTGGGAAATTTTAATCTATTTTTATCTGAGAACAATAATTTTCAGTTTTCTTCTAATTCCGGCTTTTCGATTCTGTAATTTTTCGAAATTTAGAAACTTTTGAAGTATTTTTAATATTGTCGTTAATTTCAGTGCTCTTTATTTTGCAAGCCAGTCAGATAAAAGACAAATTTCACGACGCCACGAATTCTTTGATTTGGCAATCTGATAATTTACACGAATGAAGAATAATGTAATAACAAAGCAGTTGCCAGCAATGGTAACTAGTTCTTATATTCAGACTTGTTATGTCAACATCTTTTGATCCGAAAGTTATTCTAAATATTGTTGTCGACAAGTTATTCATAAATAGTAATGTTCAAGAATACAATGGAAACAATAATTAGGAAGAACTTGGAGGAATAGAGTAAGCCAAAAGATACCGACACGAATCAAAAGAAGAGAATAAGAAAAATAATATGAAAAATCCATAAAATTGGCAATTTATATATTCATATCGTCGGTAAAGCATTCTACAGATAATATCTGTTTGGTATCAAATAGCTGTCGTAAAGTAGCATGATATCGATCCCGAATTATTTCCAGTTTAAGCATTTGCCCATCAACTGTCGGGAATTAAGTGTAAGATTACTATTCTGATGATAATATCATAAAGAACAAAGTTACAGTGATCGAACTGAATCGAATTGCACGTTTTTATAATTTGCATAAAGCAAGTTTCAAAAGTTAATTAATTGTAAGAGATTTTATTTTTAATATATCATCTCAACAAATCCTCAATTTTCTCAATTCTCTGAGGCGGAGAAAACGTTTCTAGGCAAAATAATAAGTATCAAGAAAATGTTCCTCATTTCTCGGATAACTACTACCGTGATTTCTGCAATCACATCCGATCTCATGCTTCGTGAATTTTGCAGATATATGAATGTAGATCACTCTTGATTTTGGCTGTTAATGCATGTTTCTTACTTGACACCAGGCTTACAATTTTAGTTATATTGATGTTAGCCTGGTTTGATCAGATTTTAATCAGCGGTCTACAATCGAAGAATTAAATTGCCACAAGAGAAACAGGTCGGAGAAATGCCCAGGCTACTATGGTCCATTTTTTTCGCAATGGTAAATTGCCTACTTGCAAAAGGATTATTAACTAAAAAATGTTTGAAATAATTAATTACAATCGATCGAACTGAATTCGAAACGATAAATTGCTATAAGAATTTTCAGATAAAATTTATTTCGTTTTATAGAAAATTTTGTTACAGCAAGACTTCCATAAAGTCTTGAATTTGCTGGTATAATCGAAAAGCTGTTCACATTCAATGAGCTTGCACTGAGATCTCTTGCTAAGATCATTCTTCTTCATTTTTGTCCTTGAAAATTAGTTACTCTTCATAATAAATCCAAATTAACTTGAAATAATATGAAAAGGGTAAAGGTAATTCCTGAATTGTTCATAACAGCAAGACTCATCAAAGGACCGAATCAAGAATAATTTTACGTCAAGGAAAGATTTGTAAGAATCAATCGTTTTTAATAAGTGAATGACTTTTTTCGATGGCAAATCCTTTAGATTAATGAATTTTTGCATAAGCTAGTATGAAATTGGCCGCAATTTTTTTTTTCAAAACGAAAAATATGAATATATAATTTCTAAAAATGAGAGTCTTCAAAAACATTGCAATTTCGAGCAACAATAAAATTTATATAATCTATCAAAATCTTCGTTACGCTAAACTTTACGAATTGAATTGTTTTTTCATCAAAATGAATGAAAAATAGGAAAGATTTCCAGAGAAAGTTTTTTAAATAGGAAAGATTTTCAGGAAAAGTTTTTCTCTTCCTTTCTTTTCATTCATTTTT
Source organism: Onchocerca flexuosa (assembly GCA_002249935.1). Taxonomy (NCBI): domain Eukaryota; kingdom Metazoa; phylum Nematoda; class Chromadorea; order Rhabditida; family Onchocercidae; genus Onchocerca; species Onchocerca flexuosa. Next base: position 13,837 of record KZ271550.1, read on the forward strand.
TTGAGTAATAGTTTAGTAACGGTGGTACAGCTAAATAGAAAACAATTCATTTCGTAAACTTTAACATAACAAAAATTTCGGTCCGAAAGAATTTATCAGGAAATGTTCTCTTTTCTGACTGATACTGAAGTCAGCATTTGGTTCCTGCAATTTTTTCTACTTCATAATTAATCGAAACTTTCTAGTCACGTTGCATCAGATGCTTTCTGGACACTATCGCTTACCTTCGGTGTGCGAAATTTTCGATTTTCAATTCAAAGATGTACCAATATTCTTTGTTGAAATTTTTCCTAATTAGCTTTCCATTATTTTAAATCTTGCAAATGCAAGCCAGTTTAAATGAATAATAATACCAATCAGTTGGTATTATTATTCATTTATAAGCTCAACCATTATTGTTAGCACTATTTTTCGAAGATCAAGGAGTACTATAAAATGATGATGGCAAACTGGTGATAGCTAAAAATGGATATCTGTGTAATCAGAATGAGCAATACTTCACTTTTGCAAGTATTGAGTAAAGAATTAGGACGAATAAATTGTTGCTAATTGATATTACTCATAAGATCGGTATACCGATCATTTCACTCAAAGTATATCTAGCTTACTGTGGATTATTTTGATTTTGTTGACAAATCGTACAGGCACAAATTGACTTAGTTGAATTTACCGTTTGCTAGAAATTATATTCTATTCATTTGTTTGCTTTGTTTATCTCTCGGATTTAGTATTAGCAGGCAGCATTGCAGCATTTTACATTTTGTTGTTATGTTTTGCGATTTTTAATATTTCATTCTAAAATTTTCAAATTCCTCAATGGAACATGACTTGATAAATATTGATATAACTTTCATCATCAGATTTCATTCATTATTTAAATAAACATAATTTTTCAGTTCATCAACTTGAGTTTACGGTTCAGTGTTGTTCAATTAAATAGAATAGATTCAATCTATTTGGAATTCTAAATAGATCAGTCCGGTTCAGTCCCGTTGAGATGTGCTAAAGTTATCGGTTCTACTAAAGATAAAGCCGATTGAAATGTTCGCTTTGATTATACTAAAAATAGCGGTTAAATAGATTAAATATTGTGATTAGTAATTAAAAACAGAACATCGGCTTTGATTTCACTTAGATTTAACTGGAGCAAAAAATTAATTAAAATGATTAAAGCTCATTGAACGACATAGATAATGTTATTTTTGGGAAAAAGGAAGAAAGGACTAAAATTTGAAGACAACATAGAGTTAGAATAAAACTTTGAAAGTCGTTTGTCGAAAGAAAAATTTTCCCTATCCATTTGTTAAAAAATTAATTTTGCGATGTTCATCTTAAAAAAAATTCGGGATGAAACTAAATTCTGTTCTTCACAACATTTTAAGAAGATTCTACAATTATTGCATTTTAGTGTGACAGCCAGCATTATATGTTTATCACAGCTGATAAAAAATCAACTCATTCTGAGAAATATTTTGATATGAGAGAAATGGTAATAAAACTTTGCAACTTTTCGTATTGTATAACCCAGTTCTAGCAAACATCATTCTCATTTTCTATTAGATATTTTATTCGGTTAGTTACGGTAGCTTATTGTTCAAGATCGAGAAAAGATGCGTTGTGATACAACAAAATATAATCTATTTTTTATTTGTAAAACTCTTCTTCGAATAGTCTCTATTATGAAATGGATTGATTGTCCAGTGGTGCTAGCAAGTGACCTGCAAGTGACCTGGCAAATGATCTGGCAAGTGTTCCCCTTTTCATCGTTTTTATCTTCTATGTACAACTGACGCAAGAAATAGAAAAAAGCTCCTACTTTCATTTAAAAAAGTTACAAGAGCAGAAGACGAGCAAAAAAAAGCTTTGATGTGGCCGCTATTTTTTCCTTGTATTTTGAAATGATGCTTATCATGATCGAGTTTCATTTTGTTTCGAACTAAAGAATGATATGTATTAAAATATTATCCAATGATTATTCTTAATTCAAGTTTCGATCGTTAAAATTCTAAATTTATTAAGTTTTCAAGCATTATTTTTTCCCCATGATAAACATTGTCTCCCACAAATATTATTTACGTTTATGACAACTGCATATAGTAAAGAAAGAAGTCAAAGTTGTTTCGTTACTTTTTGTCACCAAAAAAATGAAGGTTAGTAAAGGTTAAGGTCATCATCTAAGGTCAATAGAAAATGTTGGAATAAATGTCCTTTAGTGATGAATAAGAGAGGAGGATGTTTGCGGGAAATGTTTGTAGTACAAATGATGGTGTTCTGAGTATACTCTGAAGAAAATATCTCAAGGAAGGTCATACTTCTACCGACTAAGATACCGATCTTCCGCAAAGCTGTCAATCCTTCCCTCTTTTATCCTCGACTATACTATCCTTTGCAAACTTTGCTCTCCGACCCTTCTCTTCGTTTGTGAATCAAATTTTTTTATGTCTTTTTCTTCCGTCTTGATCTTTCTCCTTGCAACTTCCATCTACTGTATATGAAATCTGCCCTGCACTCCTTCAGAAACCGGTTCTTTCTGTTCACACGAATATCGACAATATTATTCCTTTTTGGGAAATGATACAGCATAGGGATGTGCACATTTGTGCGTTTTCAAGCACATTCTGATGATATATAATGTTGCGGTGTCATGAAGTTTGTTCAGAAATTTATGCAAATCGGGCGCTCAAGATCCTATTTCCAACAACTTGATGCTGAACCTCGATCTGCTGGCAATCCATCCGCCATTTTCCCAGGTAATTTCAAGTTTTCCAAACTGGAACCGTCTTCAATTCGAATTATTTTGTCATTTTAAACCATTTCATTATCGATTTTTGCTCTTTATTCACATTGGTGCAAGGGAAGACTGCAGAATCAGCAGTGATATTTGACGGATACATGATGACAATGTCAGAGCAGAATGTAGGTTGAATGGTGGAGGAAGGGATGAAAAATTCGCTTGAACATATGATTTTATGGGTAAAGGGAGGTTTGATGACATTCATTGGTCATCATTGAAGATTCTCAAATTCTCTCATCTGTGGAATCTGGAATTTCATTTTTTACAAATTTTGATGGCATTCATTGGTCATCAATGATTATTTTCATTCTCTCATCTGTGGAGTCTGAAATTTGGAAACTGAAGTGCTTTGTATAATTCATGATTTTTTTCTGAAAATTTATTTTGCTGCGCTTTATAAAACAGCTAATTATTGTAAAAGAAAATCACTTTGTTTAAGATTGTTTTTTTTTTCGCTTTGATCTTCACCTACTTCTAATATCACAAATCAATGTTTCTTAACGCACTTTCTCAGTGTTGGAAAGGTACTCAAGTAACAGTTTAAACCATCGATACCACCATCAAGCGCCATTCTCGGTTCTTTTTGTACTTCAGCTTGCAGATCTTTCAACTTATTTCTTTTGACATATGGAGAACTAGCCAAAAAATTTTTTAAGTAGTCAACACACCAAGTATTGATTGTTGTGGGTTAGAGAATAGAGTAGACAGCAATCCTACATCATCAGCATAATTAATATTAACCTTATAAGTACTGCTAGTTCTTAACGAATTCATTTTTTTTTTTGGAGATTCAAAAATATCATTTATTAGGCGTAATTTTTTTTTTCAAAAAAAAATCTGCAAAATGATCATTACAAATCACTTTTCATTCCCTTTATTCTGTATCATTACTGTAATAATCATTATTACTCTTCTTATAATACTGGGAAGTCTTAAATTCAATGATACTATCATTAACAATATTTAAAAAATACATAGAAAGTAAAGAAAGGAATTATGAGCATTAACAATTTGAAAATTTTTTTCTTTATTTTAAGGAGGTCCGCCGCCATCTTATCGTTCTTCAACGAATGCTGATGATAGCATCACATTCAGTAGTACGGAATCATCCACTGTTGCAGCAACGGCAAAATCTACCAAACGACGTAATTCTTGGACAAATTTAATCGAAAATAATGAAAATTTGTGCAAGAATGATATATCATATCATACCGAACCATTATGTATATCAACTGCAACAACAACAACAAATAATGCTAATATTATGATGTCTGCATGTTACACATGGACTGAAGGCATTTATCAGACCAGTTATCAATCTCTGGAAAAATATAATTTAAATGGCCGATTTGCGAAACATTTTACACCTTTCTATGTATTAAATTCAGCTGGCGATCCAATTGCCATATCCAAATTGGAGTTAACTGTAAGTTTTCAGCCTTTTTATTGGACAAACAAATTGGGACCGATCACGCCTCACGTGACTGGGTGCAACTAGTTCATATAAATAGAAATGTAAATGTTCGTTTGTTAAAATCTTAAATCTCCGAAAGTTCTTTAACACGCATATTATCTATATAGAAACACGCATCTATCCGAATGCAACGTTGTATGAAAATTTCAAATCAATCGATGCAGAATTTGTAATGTTGTGTGGAAATGAACAACGAACATTTACATTTTTATTTATATAGATTATTGATGTAATAAAAAAACTCTCTCTTACATTTATATTATTCGGTTATTTTCTATAACAGATTAATAAATGGGAATGATTTGTTCATATTTTTATATTAATTACTTCTTTATTCACTTATTTTTTGGCTTGTCGTATAAGTAATTTGTCTCTGATCGTTTCTCTTTCAATGCTCCATCCTATTACTATGGATATAATTTTGCAGAAGCCTAGAATACAAACACAAGCCCAGATAAATGTACGGTATGCCTTACGTTTCAAATAGAACCGCTTTTTCATTTAATAATTAACTATCTTTTTGTTCATTTTCATTTCCCTGTTGAGCATACATATTGTTGAGTGCTCTTTTGTTTATTTATTGTCGAAATGTACCACTTATACTTTCCCTCCACTTACACTCTATTTACTCATCATTTCCAATTTTATGAATCTCGAAATTGGCATACTTCTGTAGAACTACAATTAATTTTGCGGTACTTTCGCGCACTTGCAATATACTCTTTGCATACAGCAGATTAATTTACTCATCGCATAGTTTAAAGTCTAAGATGAGTCAAGGTACCAGAAGAGGGAATTTCTGTTTATGAAGTGCATTTTCAAGGATGACTGCAAATATTTGCATTTCATTTAGAGAGGGAAGAAAGGAAAGGGATCCGAGAGAAAAAGAGAAGAAGAGAGCAAAATAAGTTGGAAAATTCTGGAAATAAGGAGAAAAAAAATGAGAGTTTATGCATAAAAAAAAAAATACTTTTTGGGAATATTGAGCTGAAAGATGATCTACGTCTAATGATAAATGAATTCTTTCCATTGTTTTTATTTCCTTTTCTTCATATTTGCTTTTTCAATATTAAGTAATGATTGATAGAAAAGGAATGAAGCAAAAAAAAGATGATGAAAAATGTAAAAATTGCAACGAAAAGGCACAAAATGAGATGAAGAAAGGACATACATACCTGTCTATCTGCCTTTTATGACTGATAAATAAGCAGGAAGATGATATAAACGATGTTATAAATAAAGTAAATTAAAAGAAAAAAGTAGTCGCAAAATGTTACTTCTCTTAATTCAATCTGTATTTTGTAGTTTGTGAAGTTTACTTATTTACCCACAGAGCATAGATAAAAAAAAAAACCGATGCTACCTGGAAATTTGTACATTTTTCCACGTCTCTCTCATTTAATTATCTCATTAAATTGTAGTTTTCATACTTTAATGCACTATTTATAGCATCATTTCTCGTATCCTCAAGTGATACAAAGCAGATAAGAATGAAATAATGATATAGCATATATTCAATTTGTAATATTTTCATTTTATCAGCCTTTCTTACCTGTTCTATTAGTCTTTAATATCGAATTTCCTTCACTTTTTACTTGACTGAGTGTTCTCACCCTAAATTACTTTCTCTTCTCCTTCTTTCAAATGCTAAAATTTAAATCAAATGTCTTTTTTTAAATCCATTTCACTACCAGTTTTTAATATAGAAAAATTAATTAATGCGATTCTTAACTTCACAACTGCTATCCAAATTTTTCGCCATTTATATTGTGAGTTGCAAAAAATTCTGAATTCTTCATTTTCGTTCTTTACTATTTTTCGATTTATCTACAAATTCTTCGAAAGATGAGAGATGGAATGTATTTAAGAATCGAAGTGACAGATAGAAATCTCAGGAATCAAAAGTGGATTTCTTTTACAAATCAATCAATGCAAATTTTTAATAAAAACTACTTGGAAGGAATATTTGCAAATAGATGTTTTACCGGAGTTATCGAAAATTATCCAATAAAAATTAAACCAATCAAATCATTCACTAAAGATTAAGCAGTTATCAAGAATCTTAAAAGTATTGATTAATATTTTGAATTCTGAACAATATTTTTGTATTATGAAAAACTTTCGAGTCTGTTCTCTAACAACATATAATATATTATGAGTTCAGAGGTGAATGATAAGTTTATCTCATATGTCCTTTTTTTTTTTTTTCAGAATTCATTATGTAAATTAAATGGCGGAGGAGAATTCTCAACAGGTTTCTCGAAACGTGATCGAATGAATGAACTAAAACAATGCTTTAAAGATCCGAAAAATAAATCTTACGCATTTATCTAATTGCTTTTGATTATTACATGCTGCGTTCTATCCTCCATCTTATTTTTCCACAAGGAGCTTTTTCCGCAAGTAAGTTTTTTTTTTTTTTTTTTTTGGCATGCAGAAGTTTTCCAAGTCTTCCATCCGAAATTTCTAGAATCTGAAAAAAAAAAAAAAGCGATGAGAGGGTTAGGAATACCAAATGAGCAATTTTTCTTCAAATTAAATCTTAATATTGTCGTTTGATTTCTCACAAAGAATCTTTTTTGTATATTTCAATCCATAATTAATGAAAACAATTGTTTTTAAATAATAATTATTAAAGTTCCGGAATGTATTCTTTCTCTAAATCTTTCCGGATAATTCATAACGAAAAATAATGCATCGCAAGAGAGAAAATGTTGATAAATGTTTATTAGAAACTGCAACATTGATTATAGGAATAGTTCGAAGTATCACTTTCATCATTTTCATGAGAAAATTAGAAACTTTCTTTTAGTGATACAAGAGCTACTTATAAAATTGATAACTTTTAAATATAGGAAGTATAACTGTTGTAATTATAAGTGTTTATATTGAAATGCAAATTTATTTATTAGTTAATGTAAATATTCAGCTCTTATCAACAAACCTAAGTTCAACAACTACCGTTAGAAAAAATGTTCTTCTTAAATGAAGGATCTGTAATGAAAATGATGGAAATAATGTTGAATAAGTTTCAAGCGATCTTTTTATGTCTGCTTTTAATGTTTGTATTCCTTCTTAATTAATCTCAATCTTATAATAATTAATCTTCATCCATAATAATTATCGGAAAGGCTTCAGCAAAATAATTTCATTTGATATTTCTTTAATATTATGATCAGATTCTAGAAAAAGAAACGTCTTGTTCCCAAGAATCAAAATATCATGATGATTTTTATAGATTTTTGATATTTTAAAGCAATTTTCTAAATATTACCATTTTATCCTAGTTTTTATTTCGAATTTTTTCAAAATTTTTGTTTTTCGGAACTTTATTAAAGAGCATTTTTCGTGAGTCTTTGAAAATTTCGAAAACAGCATGTATTTTTTGTATATTATGTTCATGATAAGCTAAAAAAATCGTTCAAAAAACCAATTCCTTCTGGTCAAATAAGAGGGAAAATCATCAAATCTTTCGAAAAGCTCTCATAGAATGCCAATTTTAATATCGACTGGTGCATTTTAGAAGATACACAGGAACAGGAATCATAGGATCATACCGTATTCCATTCTATCACAAGCGAGCAATAGAATTCAACTAATTTACAGTGAGATTTTTGTAGATCGAAATAAGAATGTCTACAGTAACGTACAAGCAACTATTAATATGTTCAAATTGAATCTTATTTTTAAATTCTCTAGCAAGAATCGCGAGAGTTTTCTTGGGTACCACCACTTATATTTCATAACCAGCTAAGAAATTCGACCATAATCAAAATGTATCACAATAATCATCAAGTTAAATTTAAATTGGGCAGTCCTCCGATTAAAAATTATTATATTGCCAAATATGATTTTAGAATGGTGAGTTTTGCTTCCAGAAAATATTTAACTTTTAAATTTTATGAAAGTATAAATATCGTGAAGAAGCAAAGTAATAACGTGTAGCAATGGAAAATGAGCACTCAACAAGTTTTAAAATATTGTAACCATTGTTACCAGCACATATCAATAATCTCTTTTGAGCATTTTCGAACTTGATCCGATAAAAGCTTGAATAGTGTTGCAAAATTTTAATTCACTGATTCGTGTAATTATTTTATGAAATATCTGACATATGTGATTATGTGCTTCTTGACGTGATTTGAGCACTTTGATGTGATTGAATTCGTTTGATTCACGCTATTCGTATACTCTAAATCTTTTTAAAAGATTGGATAAAATTATCTGAAATGAATTCTTTATTCTTTACTTTTCTGCAATTTATTTTTTATAAGACTTATAAATCAATAAAAAGTTGTCATAACGTCTACGTAATTTATCGAACATCTTTCAGTTCAATTGTTAAAAGAACACAAATTGTAGCAAATTTCATATTTATTTAGTGAAAAAATAGTATTCACTGGCAACTGCATCAAATAGTGTGTTGAAACTTTTAAAGTAGATTGTTTTTCATCAATTAGGAATCAGTATGAATTTTATAAGAACTTCTAATTTGCTTAACTTAGCAATATATAGCTTATTGGGATCATTAAAAGTTTTCTCTTCATCCTATATTCAGGTATCACTATAATGAGTGAATTATAGAGAAGAATAGCAGTAATCGATTCAACTCTGAAGAATAATGGTAAATATTTGATTTGCTTTATGATGAACATGAATATATCAACGATGCCTGATAGATATGCTTTTGAAATTGGTGCTCAAAATGCTTTCAAGGTTTATTTTTTATATTGTTTTGGTTCAGTTGGTTTAAATTTCAAATTAATGATTTTTTATCACCCGACTGCATAAATCAATAAATCAGTCAAATAAATTTTCAATCAAACAGATGCAAAAATAGACACTTTTCAATACCAAACATTATTCAAGTGATTTATTTTATTTTAAAGCGTACGGAACAAATCCATGGATGGGAGGAAGCATGGAATTTCTTGCCTACTTCATATTTCGGTAATTCATCAGCACTTTTTGAGCCACCTATTTCTGAATGTGATGGTGCTCGATGGATCCTACTTAATTATACCAAATCGGATCAGAGAGGTGCATTTTTGATTTTGAAAATTCTGCATCAAAACATATTATTTGTTTCTGAACAAGTAATTTTTTGGGTCTCAGAAATATGTAAAATTGGTAAGTTTCGAGACGCTTTATGAAATGCAGACTTAAGTCTCATGTATTTGAATGCAGTGAAAACCACAATTTGAGAATTTTGAAGGTATTACCTTGGAATCTGGAAATTCAGTTTGCAAAATCGTTTGATTCAGGACAAAAATGTAGCGATTGTTATGATTTCTGTTTACCTGAACTCGGAATCGAAAGGGATTATTTGAGAGCGGAAACATTTTTAAATATTATACGTCGCAGCTGCTTTTATCTTTTCGTACCGGAATGGCGTGCCTTTGCAACAGCACATAGTGGTAAACAGAATCAATATAATTTCGAGCAGTTTTATTATCAAGGTTGGCCGGACTATTAAAGATTCATTGAATAAAATAGCCGTTTTTTTTTCGGATTAAATCAGATAATTAGATTGTGTGCTTACCATATTCTCTCTCTCCATATATATGAATATGTTTCCAAGCGTTTGTTCTTATATTTATATTTCGCTTAGTTAAATTTTTGGTCATTAATTTTTAATCCAATTAATTAAATTCTTAAAATTTTGGTAAATTTTTTCAACATTCTATCAACCAAATTTTGCAGGCTTAAGTCATACAAGCAGTGGTAATGATAGTAATAATTACGGGAATCATTTTAATGAGATGCAAAATGTTATTGATGGAATTGCACATCCGATCACATCAGATCAATATCGAAATTTCGAATCGAAATGGATTTCTCTGCAGAAAATACCGCGTTAGTTTCATCTACTCCTTTTGATTTGCATTCGATAAATATATTATTGCTATGGTCATCGCTTCAGCAGCTCAGTTATTTATTCAAATAAAAATGTGCAAGAATTGATGGATTAAGTAGTGTAACATTTTACTAATAAAATGTCTTCTTCAATTTCGGTGGTTCGAAAAGAGACAATGATCGTCTAAAAATCCAAGTAATAATGTTTGAAATGCATTGCTAGAATCGAATAATTAGCTGAAATAACCCGTGAAACATTATATAAAATTAGTTATTGAATATTTCAAGAATTTTAATATTTTCAGAGCAAATTTCAAATCCAACAAATCAAGCGATGGATCAAATGAATAGTAATATAGCATCAAATGCACCGAATTTTCCATTAAGTGCTGCTCAAAGTATTTTTGGAAATAGAAATTATCAACAACCGAATGCAGAAGATAGTTATACTGGGAATATGCCTTCAAGTATTTATAGTAATTTCAATCTGAATAGTAATAATAATAACGATTTTAACAATGATCAGATTAGAAATGAATTTGAAAATACAAAGAGCGATTTTTCGAACAATAATGATCGAATGAAACCGCTGCTACTAATGCCACCACCAAGTTATCCAATACAAATCAAGCAATCTTTGGATCATACAGACTCTCATACCTATCAAAATTTTGGAGGTGGAAATGTACGACAACAAAATGTTCCTTTCGATGGCATCAATAATATTGGACAATTTGCTTTGCCGACTAAATATAACGGGCAACCAAATAGTCTTAATGGACAGTTGACCAGTGGTCAAACGTCTGATGGCCTACCAAATGCAATGGTTAGCTTATTTTTTATTCATATAGATTGAATGACCATGAACAAAAATAGACCACAATTTAAATTTCATGTGATAGAAAAAAAAATATAAAAAAAGTTTATTAAAGGTAAACAACAAGTTTGTGTTTAAAAATCAAGCATTTTTTTTGAAATATTTTTTAGCATTCACAATTATTAGTATATGATACCATGATGAAAGCGGCATTAGGAAAATCAAATTGCACATTTAAATATTGCTTGAAATTTGAAAATATAGATTAAAACTTTTGATAATAATTTGTTTTAGCTTCTTATTTCCATATTTTTGTTTTCTGAACAATTCCATAGTTTTTCAGTTATTTTCAGAACATCGATAGTAAGGATAGTCAATCAAAAAGTATCTACGATCAATCGATCATGAACATATCGTCATACAGTGAAAACATTTCCAAACAATCGAATTATTATACTTCTCAGCCTGGAATCGACATCTACATGCAGCAAGCAGCAGCAAAAAGCAGAATGATCCAATAAATTTTTCTCTCCAGAATTTCGTTAAATCTTTTTAGGAAATTTTGACTCCATTCACTTTATCGTTGTTGGCAGTATTAGATCTATAGTATTATAGAAATTCGCAACCTAAAAATAACATGATTTGGAATGGAATAAAGAAGAAAAACAGAAAAGAAAATAAATCAGATAATTTTTTTATCTGTAATCAGTTATCCGGATTCTTCTTCTTATTGTCAAACAGATAAAGGAAAAATGAAAATGTAATTATCTTCGAATGGAACTGCGCAAGTTCATTTCTAAGTAATATCCAAAATGAATGAGCTTTTCCTTACAACAATTATTCGATAGAAAAGAAAAAGGAAAGCAGGAACATGGAAATAACAACAAGAAATTATGCTTCCATCCAGAAGCTAAAATGAACTTGCATAGAAATTTAATCGCTCTCAATTCAACGGTGCACAAAAATCCTGAAAAAATCAAGGAAAAATTCTCATGAATCATTATTGCTTCCATGCTAGCATTTCTGCATACTGTAAATGATTAGTTCATATCCATAACATTGGGAAAATTTCCCATAACATTATTAAAATAATGGGTACAGCACTCAGTGAAGTGATCATTAAAAAATTTTTTATCCATAAATAAATTGAAATGATTGTAATAACTAGTTTCTCCAAAATAATTTTTGTTTAATATAATAAAAGCAAGATTGAAATTATAATTTACGGTATCCTATGACCTTCCAGTAAATGACTTTGACCTGAATTTGGTTAAATAAATTTCGAACTTAAAATTTATATTAATTGCTTAATCATTATTTTCTTCTCAGGATAATGGTTCAGGAATTCAGCAGTCGGTCAATGATCAAGAATGGATTACTGTTGGTTAACAAATCTAAATTAATATCAAGATCGCTTTTCAATAATTGTTGTCATTCTCTTAATCATCTAATTTTTCTTTACTTTTGAAGAATGAAGAAAAAACGAAATAAAATTTTCAATACTTTAAAATGTGCTGAATCTAAAAGAACATAAAATTAAATAAAAATAGATTCAAAAATAGTTTGTACTAAAGGGAAAATTCAGGAAAGATTGCTCTTTCTAGAAAAAAAGAAAATCTCGGACTTCAACACGACTTATTTATTAAGTTTATGAAACCCTCTCTAGCTGCTACTACTTCCGAATCTGTTCTTATTTTGTCTCATACCTTATTATCACTTAATATTTGTATATAATGATGACGATGACACGCTCATAATTTCTGATCAATAGTTTTATAATTCGATATTGTTCGTTCATGGAAACATGAACGATGCTGTTTTTTATTATATCTTTTTTCTGTGAATTGGCCATTTTAGTTTATGCTCAAATGCAAATCAGAAATTAAAATTGTGTCTAGAAGTTTTGTTTACTGCAACACAATTTTCACATTCTACTATTTTTTTACAAAGTTTACTTTCTAATAACAGATTTTTCTAACTCATTTACCCATAGTCTTGAAAAATTATAAAGACACTTTACAGTTATGAATTATGAATTTCAATTATAAAAATACAGCAAGATATACAATATATATGTACATGAAAAAATTAATAGCCTGGTGGTAAAATTCCTAAGTCTTGAAGTCAAATGACACAAATAAGATTCAAACACGCTCCTATTTCATAAGTGAGCATGTTGAACTATTTGTAAACAGCGCTCACTAAGCATTCATCGTTATGTAGAGATGCTCTACTGAGAACTTCATCCTAAATAAGTTTCTCTCACTTAAAACTTGCTTTTCTGTCAAATGTCAGCAATCCACCATTGACGCTATTATGAAAACACCAAAAAAACAATAGTATTAGTGCACAACACAATGAGGAACAACAGCACAACAAGGTATTTACAATTCTGTATGAACAATTTTTGTTTCCAAATAATTCTCCAATTTCCTAAGTTTACGTTGCAAACATTTATTTTCTTTCTCGAAACTACTAACATCTTCATCGAATACATTGAATTTACCCAATTTTTCCTGCTCTTTCTTCGTTATTTCAAGCTCTTCATCGTGATATTTCATCTTCTCAAGACGTTTATCAAAATGATTCAATTCTACTCGTATTGATTCTAGTTCTGAAGCGGTGAAGTTTGGATTCTGTACTGCCTAAATTAAACAACTATCATTTAATGAACTGGCAAAATTCCTATAACAGTGAAACCTTTAATTTAAGAAAAAAAGAAAATCGCGGCAGAAATTGGAAGAGTGTTATCGCTTTATAAAGTCGTTGTTTTTCATAATTTATTTCGATTTATAAGAACAATATTTAAGAAGTGACTTTATAATAATGTCTTTTTCGCTGTTATAGCATGAAAAAAGTTTAAAGCGTAAATGAAAAAAGTAATAAAACATAAAATAAAACTTGAGATCTCAAAATATGCCATCTTTCATGGAACAAAAGCTGATATCAACAGCAAACCCTGTAACCAACCTGATCAATAATTATAAAAATTGGAAAGGCCAAAGTATGAAAACAAGTAAATGCCAACCAAATGCCACAAATTCTCCACTTTTTCATTGTTGAACACTTTCTCCGACATTTGTGCAACTTTCTGATGCAATTTTTCATACGAATCCATAATATTGCTATGATACACTTTCAGTTCACGATTTAATCTATCGTTCGTTTCGAAATAATTCTCAATTAAAGTATTGTCATTGAATTCATTGAACTGCTGCACTTTCTGTTCGTACTGCTTTATCTTTTGTTCATGATCTTTCAAATCCTTGTAAAGGACTGTAACAATTTATTTACAAAGATTGTAAATTTAAGTGATTAGTCTACTACAAACCAGCTGAAGTTTCTAACCTCATTACTTTGACAAATATCCTTCAGGATGATAGATGATGGATGATGGACATACATGCATGCATATACACATAAAGACACACGCACATAACACACACACACACACACACACAGACACACACACACATGCATACACAAGAAATCTTACTTTTCAGTGCAGTTTTAGAAAAATCTGAATTCTGCGCAGCATGCCAAAGTTTTTGCAGTTTCGGATCATCAAATTTTTCTAAAGAAAGAACTCTATTCTCTTCTTTTATTTCTTCTTCGTTCCTCCATTTGTATTTCTGAAACAAAAATTTTTTCGAACTTTCTTCCAGTGTTGTATTAATTTAGGTTTTTCGATCAACAAAAGTGATTCCGTTTCGATCTCAGTATTTCCATAAAAGACGGAAGAAATTCAACGACAACTGAAAATAAGCAAAAATTATGCACAATATATACTTTAAGAATGTATATATCTTTGAGCAAAATACTTTCAGATCATCTCTATACCTTCATATAAGTATTCACTGTTGATTCCAAACCATATTTCTCAAGGAGTTGTATAAGCTTATTGTCCACTTCTTCCAGTATTAATTTCTCATTTTTTGTACTTGTTGCTTTAGCAGACGAATAAAGCAAATCGAACTTGTCCAATTCATTCTGAAAGTGGAAAGAAGGAATAAAAAAAGAAAAGAAAAAAAAACCAAGATAATTTAAATTTCACAAAGCAGAATAAAAAACACCAGTTTTGATTCTGTCGATGCTAGAAGTTCCTCGTCTTTGAACATCTTATCAGATTCACAGCTTACCTTTAAACGTTTGATCACTGATTTATCGCTAAGATGATGTATGGCTTTAGACCAAATAAAATTCAATTTGTTGATACGAAATGATACATCCATCCATGTGCTCGAATCTGCTTCCAAGGATAACTGCATTCCAATTAATAACACCAATGTCAATATTATCTTTACTGACATCATTTTGCCAAAAATTTGTTCCTTCCTATATAAATTATCATAGTGACATCTTGGTGCTTCAAAATGAAGAAACTTTATAGATTATCAACAAGTTGCGCTTCAAGCCAGAATTAATTAGCTCAATATTAATTGGTTCAATAATTAAATTAATTCTTAACGAAGCATCCCAACACATTCCCCAGTTTAACATAAAAAAAGGCATTTAAATTATTGACAGAACTGGAAAATGGCAGTAATGAAAAAATAAAACAATATAACAAAATGCTCCAATCTGCACACTGCCAAACCAAATATTCCACTCGTTTAAAAAAAACTTTTGTGAAACTGGTTACAGATCACGGCCCGTGAAGTAGGACGCTTCAAAAAAACCGGTTCGTACGAACCGGTACCCTTTCTGATTTTTCGGGGGAGTTGGTTTATCTGTCACCTAATTAATGATGGCACTTGTCTGATAGCTTGTGAAAGGAAGACATCAAATAATTTCCTCGAGATGACAGGTTAACTTTGAAGGAAAAAAAAGCCACCATTTGGTTTCTTAAAAATTTAATAAATTGAAAGAAAACATTTTAATTTGATAGCTCTAGTAAATTTATTTATACAGTATTAAGATCAATGTCACCATAATTAGTACCTCAAGTCTAGAATAACCATAGCGCAAAGATCTTTGAACGTTCTCTCAATGATTTATTTACTTTTATTCAAATTTCTTTTTATTTTGGTTGATTATTTAAACGCTGCATTGTTCGTTGCGTGTATTTGTTTGCATATAGGAAGCGTGCATATGAAAGTTATGGCGTATCGATTGGTTACTTTTATTATTTTTGACTATAGCAATTATATTTTTATATCAAACAACAAAATATAAATTTATGAAAAATCTGAATTTATATGAGACTATATCTGTATTGACATTAGTAAACGATTTAAAATTTATATAGATTTGTTCGGATTAGTTCCAATTTCCACCACCATGATGGTGATTATGAAGATGCTCATTACTGGAATCTTTCCATCCATCTTCATGATCGCTGTTGCCCCATTCCTTGACAGCTTGCTTCCAGACACCGTGATTATGATCATGTCCGTTATTGTCTTTATCATGTGCGATCTTGTCCCAAGCAGAATGCGCCAAGCCGTGATCTGCACCTGCATGTTCGTAACCTTTCTTAAAGCCGCCATGATTGGCGTCTTCTACATGTGCTTCTTTTTTTGCTTCATGATCGTAACCTAAACGACACTTTCAATTTGAAATTAAAGTTTAAATTTGTTTTTCATTTTTAAAATTAACGAAGCTGTTGAAAATACTTCAGTTATAAACAGAAAATGCATTTTTACTGGAAGCGGACTGTCTAATTTAAGTTCAGTTTTTTAAAGTATTACTAACTTTTCGAATATAAAAGTTTCAGAGTGAAGTTTTAAGTGTCGCTACAGTTTTATAATTAGTCGAATACTTACCATTTGTTCCCCAATATCCTTTGGAGTAAAATCCATCTGGCCCTGATCCCTGCGTAAAGTATGAATATTTTTTGTGTCCTTCGGCTCCTTAAATGACGGAGAGGAAGTTTTTAGAGAATTCTTGAAGTTTGAAATCTTACATAGCCATGTAGGATCTCAACAGTAACACTTTCAGTTCATTGTTTGAGATGAAAATCCACAAATTTCAAGATTTAAACATCTTCCTCACCAGCAAGTGCATGTTCTCCAGCTTCCAATGCATCAGCAATACGTTCATCGGCAATATGTTTTGCAAATTCGGAAAATCCATCTGCGGCACCCTTACTGCCATATGCAAAACCGGCATGATTTCTGTCATTATAATTATGTCCTTTATCGATGTACTTATTTGCGCCAGCTTTTCCACCTTTTGATGCGCTGAAACCGCCCCAAGCAGTGCCATCTTTATTCCAGTGCTGTCCTAAACATTCAATAAATTTTTGAAATTTCATGAATCTAATTTTAAAAGAAGACTCGGGAATCTATTGATATGTGAGGCTGCTACATAATGCACATGCACATTACAAGTAAGATTAAAGTTGAATGGAGATGAAAATAAATTGAAATAATAGGCATTGAATCCGGTAGCAGCCCATAGTTCAAATAAATTAGTATCTTTTCCAAATTACGGTATATTCTATTCAAGTTAATGCTCAATCTAATTTATTTTATTCAACAAGCTATAGGAAAAAATATTATCGAGAGACCTACCAACTTCCCAATCACGAGTAGGTTCATGATGAATCCATTCAGAGCATGAGGCATACTGTAATAGAATGTAGCAGAAAGCGAAAGTGATCAAATCAAACATTTTCGTTTCTTTCGAGAGAACGGGAACTCTCTCAGAGGAAAAAATACTTGAGAGAAGAGGAGAAGAGAAGCTTTCGGATAGTGTTGGATGCTTGCTCAGATGTCGCCACTTAATTTATAGCCGTTTGAGAAAGAAGGTCAATGTAATTTTCCAGAGCGACGAATTCCGGCCACTTTTATACATTTCTTCCCCGCCAAACTATAATTATTTGTAAAAGCGATACTTCAATGCAATATTTAGATAATGCTTCATCGTCTCTATCTTTATTTCTGCTTCTGTACTGAAGACAAGTTCTACGTGTAGTTGATGACAGGCTGCAATAATTCGCATTTTTTTAAGAAAAAAAGTAAGAATCCTTTATTATTGTCATTAAGCAAAAAAGAAAGCAATAAACGCAGGAAAAAAAAAAAGAGTTATTTGATGAGAAATAAATGAACAATCGAAAGATCCTGCTAAATGTTCAAATTTGCCAAAGAAGTTCCGTTTGTACAAGGATTTTATAAGGTCTTAAGGATTTTTTGTTTTGCTAATTAATCAGAATAATAACATTTCTTGACACCACTAATCGAAACCGTCAAATGTAGGTGAGGAAATAGTGAAGTGATTTTTTTTGTATGAATTTAATATCCGTTATGCTGGAAAAGTTTTATTTTGCTTTCAATGAGTGATAGTAAAGTTAAGTATTTCAAAATTTAAAAAATATTTGTAAAATCGATAGTATTTTGCACACTGATGTTACAGTAGTTTTTGAATGTATCTCCAAGTAACTAAGTTAAGGTTTAATTTTTCAGTATAATGATAAACGAGATGAAATGCATTTTTTAATTGGCACTCCTCAGTTGGATCAAAATTCGATATACATCATTAGGCATCTATAAGTGGATTTCAACTAGGTTTCAGTTCGAGTAACTATTTACGCATCGTAAATCTGATCAACGCCCTTAAAATTTCAAAGGATTAGCATAATTATAATGCATAAACATATTTTTATAGAATAAATACATTTTTTATAGAATAAATATGAATAACAGTAAAGGAAGTAAAAGGTAATGTAGAAGAAAAAACGAGATCAAACAGATGAGAATCAATTAGAGAATAAAATATTAAAATGCACAACACCGAAAGAAACATGCAATTGCAAAAACAATTTCTGAAGTAAACAAATATTCAGAAGATGGGAACTGACTGCTGATCAAAGTCAGAAATCACGATATCGTCATCCAGTATAGCAATAGTGAGTAATGAAAAGAATGAGGCTAAAGAAGAACTAAAATGCCACATATCGTGATAATCATAAAAATGGAACACTACACACTCTTTAGTGATAGCTCGATTCTGTGCTGCTGTTAGCTAAATTTCAGATGTTTTATAAGTTTAATAAAATCATTACAAAATTAGAAAATCTCCGTGAAGAAATATTAAAAATGAGGATATTAGATAAAGGGATTGTGCAATCATTTTTCTTTTTAAATTTCCCGATAAAATTTTTTGAGACGGCTGCAAATATACGTGACAAGTACAATTATACCCGTGTGATTTAATCATTCTAAGTTTCAATTCAATTCTTGCCCTTAAATTCCCTTTTTTTGTTATGATTTTCGATAGCTCCAAACATTATTAACAAAACATATAAGATTAATATCAGTGAAATGCAATTGAATATTCACTTACTGTCCAATCAATCTTGTCATAATTGAAGAAATAAAACGCAACAATCCAAAGCAAAAATGAAGCAATTGCATAAATAAAAACATATGTGAGGATTGTTTCACCACCAATAATCTAAAATTATGCCATTTGACAATTCATTGGGAACAAACAATGAGTTAATAATACAAAATTTTGAATAATGATATTGATGGATAATGATAACGTCAGCAGAAAATGCCAACTGTTTTGGCCAGAATAATTTGCTAGATAAAGAGATGGTAAACTTGATGATCATTTTCACATACAAGAGCTGTAGCAAAATAAGTGATTAACTTGATTGATAATTTAAATTTCTACAGATAAGAAGAAAATTAATTCTAGAGATAATTGAAAAATAATGAGTATTCAGTTTTTCCATTGTCGAGGTCTTTTAATCTCGCGTTTCCAAAAGTCATTTGTGTAATTAACAATTCGTAATTTTATTATTCTAGCTAATCAGAAATTTAGAATACTGAAAACTGACAGTCTTACTAGCAATTGAAGAATAATTCCATTTCCATCTTTCTGGAAAAAGAGATTAGGCTTTTTTTTTAAAATTCATTTATATTTTTATATAGTTACACATCTAATTTTCTTTTTTATAACTGTACGTTTTATCCATCGAATTCGGTAAAATTCATTTCTTCGGTAAACTTCAGAATTCTGAAAGAGTACGGTGAATTCGTCCATTTGCTCCATGATGAGTACAAGCATAGTAATTTTTTTTTTCCAAATTACATAAATTTAAGAAATTTAAAATCTGCCATTAAAATTAATTCTAAGCAGCCATAAAAGAGATATGTATAACGGATTACTCGATTTTTTTTTTCATTTATCAACATTGAGGGAAGGTTGAAACAGAAGAACTGAAAGAGCCTGAACTTTTCCTTATTATTATCTTTGCAAGATAATCCTTTGTTTTTTAGCCAAAAATTAATGCATGATCAAAAAGATAATAAGACTAAATTAAGAGCTGCAGGAATTTCGGAAAGTCTGACCGTAAAATATTTTAAAAGCTTTTAAATAAAATAAAATAAAAAAACAAAATCACTAATAAAGGATGCAGTTCGCATAATTGACAAGAAATTCTTGCTAATTCATGATGCCGGAAGGATAACATTCACAAATAAACAGATCCATAAAAAAATAGATGTAAATTCCATATTTCTATTTAATTTTTAAAGAATATTTAAATTAA
>KZ271551.1:0-24023 GCA_002249935.1 Onchocerca flexuosa
TTTTTTTAAAAAAAAACAATTTCACAGATGTTCAAGATACAGATGCAGGTGTTTAAGATTTTAATCTGGATGAATTTGCATATAAGTTTTGTAAATATCCTATAGAACAATTTTTAATAGTTATTTGAGAAAGAAAGTTAAGACTGGAAAGCATTCCTATTTCCTTTTGTTTAAAATTTATTTTGATTTTCGCGACTTTCGCGACAGCACCAATTATCAAACTTTTCATTATAAATTCTCTTGGATTCATTAAATTTGTTAATGCAAACAAATACTATTTGACAGTGAACGAATCAGCAGAATGTACCTGAATTATGCTTTCAGTAAGAGAAGCACTGAATTATATTAGAGAACGGTAAAAATAAAAAAGCGAAAAGTAATCTATGTGAAACAAAAATGCAAATGTTCCTTGTTACTCCTGACATTCTTCACCGATTGTTTTCAAATTTTGATGTAATGTTGTATTAAATAGGCGTGTGTTTTTATATGTATATGCTTACTTTTTTTTAACCCGTCACACCTGTAACCGGTAAAAGTAAGTAAACGGACGGAACATTTTGACAAGCCCACTTTCTGCATTCGCCGGGAGCCGAGGGAATAAACTTGGAATAAAAACAAAGAAAATGATGTTTGTAGGATGAATAAGAAGCAAATTTAAATTTTAAAAACTAGCATGTACCATTGTCCAAAATCAGTCGTTCATTATGAAATTTCTTGTTATTCTAACAACCAAAAATGAGAAAATTGAACAGACAATTGAAATTTCGGTTAAATTTGTAATTTCAAAAATTTAATTCACCTTGTTTTGCAGCATCACAATCGAGTGGAAATAGGATAGTCGTAAAGCCAGGGGAGTGTCCACATTTTTTTGGTCGTACTTGTATAAATCAGTGCAATAGTGACAGTGAATGTGGCAGTACATTGAAATGTTGCAGCAACGGATGTGGTCGAGAATGTGTCGTTGCACTTGATCCACAACCTCTGAATTCGTTTTCAATTCATCCCCTTCAAACAACTGGTCAGTTGTTCACTTAGAATAAATCATGAAAATCAAATCACGGATACAAAATTTATATAAACAATAATATAACTGTTCGTTATTACTTGCTATACAATGTTTCAATTTCTTCACTGATTGATTTGAAGTTCTGCAACAACATTGCATTCGAAGAGGCGCTTGGTTAAGAACTTTCAGACTAGTAATTTACTACTTGAAATATGACTTATTAAACGTATAATATTTCTTGAAACATGTATTATATCGTGAACGGCGTTTAATTCTTACTGTGGTTTCATATCAAAGCGATTTCTCGCTAAAGTAAACGCTGAAATTTAATTTTCAATTATTTGACGCTATTAATTTTAATCAAAGCTATCGTTCCAAAAACAAGTTTATAGTGCTCAGTCGAAATTATCATATTTCAAACGTTTGCAAAATTACTGCACGTTTGATAGAGGACCACTGAGCAAATGAAAAAAAGCTGATGTTTGTTGTCAGGATATGTACTATAATGGCCTCTCAGATGAACGATCTGTAGCTTAAGAACATTTATTTAAATAACTATTAGTAGTACGATTTATTGACGGTTATTCATAATGCATGAGTTAATAGCTATTTTAGTAAATTTCGACAAATTTTGTTTAAATTAATAGTTTAGGCAAAGAAAATGATAGTTAGTTACTGATTTCATCTTATTTTTATAACATCGGAAAAAAAAATAGAAGACAAAAGAATTTTTTTCAGGGTATTCTAATCGAATAGGAAAATATCCACCAAAAAATTACATAAAGAATCAGAACTGCGTGACAGAATGCATTTACGATAAGGAATGTCCTTCAATTGAAAAGTGCTGTGATAGTGACTGTGGTCGTGTTTGCATACCACCTGAAAAAGCGACAGGTATCGTCGTTATTTTTAACTTTATGAGAATATAAAAGTAGAAAGTATTTTGTGCTTTCTCAGAGCAGGAAAATGAAGAATTTCCCCTAACAGCTTCTTGGACACTTAAATTGAAGAATTACGAAATTAAATTAGGTCCAACCTTTCTGTTAACAATAACCAGTAAATAAAACAGCTGAATTTTGCAGACTGCATACATCTGATAACAGCAATAAGCCGTTTACCGGGAAAAACACTTATAAACGGATATGTGCCAAAATGTACGATTGATGGACAGTTCGAGAATATACAGTGCGATGACAGCTTTTTTGGTGTGTTGACCAAAAAGGCATTGAAATTGTTGGGACCAAAACTGCAAGAAAAATTGGCTTACCGAATTGCACGTAAATATTGTTGCTGAATTTATATTTACCGATTTTAAGAATTAAACAATAATTTTGTCTTCTTTTTTTTTTTATTTTGCAAACCATTGGAGCAGAGAAAATGATACGGCTGAATTTGAAATGACTGGTAATTTTTTAATTTTCTTCTTTAATTACATTATTTAGAAAGAAGAGACTGTGGAGCTAAGTTATGCTCAAAAATGTGTCATTTTGGCATTAAAACGGATAATGAAGGTTGTCCTCTGGACAATTGTAAGTGCAAGGATCTTTGTGAAGAGGTAAAGTGTGCCGTGACATTGACATATGTCAAATAGTTGAGCCTGACTGCGCAAAATCGCCATGTCAACCGATACCTAGATGTGAGTTTAGTTAACTTTGATAATTTGGATTCGATTTAATTTCGTTTTTATAGCATCACTTTCATAAAGATTGACTCAATATAATGAAATGACCGATTGTATGTTTCAGTAAACTGAATTTAAAAGATTTTCGTATTCATAGGTTTACTAAATCCCTATCCAAATGGATCACCGATGACTTTATCAAACGGTGTGACAGCATTATGTACTCACACGAATCAACGTTCACCTTACCGATGGTGTCATCAGGTAGCTTGGATTTTGTAAATCGTTGTTTTATTTTTTTAATTTGCCAACTTCGAGAATTAAAAAGATCTGAGAGATTTTCAATAACTTCAGCAATAATTATTAAGTCTTTTTTATTTTAAGTTGAAGATAGAGTCTTCTGTAGAGATAATTACTCAGTTCTGTCTTCCAAAATTTGTTGTATAACTGAATAATTGTATATTATCGAAATTCAATTTGTTAAAAATAACTTACAATGTATGATTTTTCTATGATAATTAAGTCAATAGTCGCAAATGCTACTAATTTTGATGATTTGTCCTGTCCAGTTAATTCATTTCATTCATTTATAGTGACCAATTTTTTCAAAACAATCGGAAATTTCTTTAAAAATTTTTGAAACTATGATGGTAAATTCGATTTCATCTTTAACTGGTCAATGATGATACCGAAGCTATATAGTATGTAAAGGTTCAACAACTGTGAAATATCTGTCAAAAATTCAAGTTTTGTAGGTGTTGTTTTTCTAGATCCAATCGAGCAACTGTTTTCAACAGATGTTTTGCATGGCATCATTCGAACTTTTTTCGAATTTTAATTACAATTCAATTCCTTTTTGATCGTTTACAATCATAATTTCATTTTATCAGAACGGTTTTAATAGTTTTGGATTTTGTTATTCTCTCCCAAAATGGGTATTACATAGCGGAAATCGCGCTCCGGTTTTATCACAATCTTCTAAAAGCAGAAAATCCGAATGCCGGGTTAATTCAGATTGCTCAGAACAAGCAAAATGCTGTTTCAATGGAATGTATGCTGAAATGTATGCTCGATAATACACATATTCAAGGTTTTCGTTTTGATTCCTCCACTTAAAAAATCAGTTTTTGTTGAGGAACAGTTAATGGCTAAAAGTTAAATTTAAATTTATGAACAGAAATTAGACTTAACTGGTTTCTGTCACTAATCAGTTCAGGTTAAAGAATATGGTCATAAGATTCTCTGCATTTTTTTTTTTTTTAAGTTGTAATAAGAAAGTTGATCTACCCTAATTTCTTAGCGACGAACTCGCAGAATGTTACACTAAGATTTGCTTTCATCTTTTTCAAATTGGCATGAAAACAACTGCTTACTTTTTTGCTAATTTACATCTGTCCAAATACTTTTCTAAAAAACAGAAAATACCACTAGTTCCTTAAATTCATCGATCTGCGAAATTTTCTTGAGCTAAAATTTAAATTGTAGGCACAAAAGTACAGCAAATTGGGAAATGCCCAAAAATATCACAGCATCATGATCTGGGAACGTGCGTAATAAAATGTAAAATAGATCAGGATTGTGGGAGTATTAAAAAATGTTGTACATATAACTGTTCTGCGGTTTGCTTATTTCCTATTGAAGTGGCAGGTAAATATTCTTGTTAGTCTTGTTTTTTCATTCTCCTAGTATTCAAGCAACATTCAGCTCAAACATTAAAAAAAAAAGAAAGTTATGAGAGCTGCCCTTTCATTCACTTATCAAGAAAGGCAAATGAATTGATTAGATTCTTTTTGAAATTCCCAAGTTTAGTACCTTCCATTGAACAAGTAACAGTAGATATTTCCGGTCACTAAAGCAATTTTATTAAATTGCCTTACTTTGGAAACCTAATGTTTGCAATCACAAAACTGCAGCATGTCTTCATGAAGTTATCACACATGAAATTTTTGGATACGGTCGTGCACCAAAATGCAATGGTAAAGGAAATTATGAACAAATACAGTGCGATGGTAGTATTTGTTACTGTGTTGACACACTGAACGGTAATGAAATTCCAGCAACTCGAACAGCACTACAAACGAAACCCTCCTGCAGTGGTATTTTTCCTTTAAAAATTTTCGAACCTTGAAAATTATTTAAATATTTCACGTCATCTTAATATTTAGTCGAACGAATTAGTTTAAAATGCTAAGCTTCATTATACATAAATGATCATGACTATATGCCAAGCTTTATTATAGACTTAACGACTTTTTGTATACTGTTGCGTATAACTGAAAAATTCATTTTTTTAAATGCTTATGCTGCGAGTAGGAAACTGGTCAGAAAAGCCAGCAACTAAAAAAAAAAGAATTTGGCTTCGCATGATAGCAATTATCTTGAAACTTTTGATATAACCAGTTCTGCTCGAATAACATTTCCATTACACGGTCATGAAACAAATCTTAATATTTTTAAATATTAGTTTAATTCTTTATTCAAATTCGTACAATTATTGAACTAATTTTAGATTAAATCAATCAAATTTTTGAAAATCGATGCAGTTTTATGGTGTACCTTTCAATGAAGTGTTGTACAAATTGGTTTTCTTTTTGCAGAAAGACGGCTTGATTGCGAACCGTTCGCGTGTTCGAAGATTTGTGCTTATGGTTTTGAAATAACAAGTAAAGGATGCCCATTATGTGAATGCCGTAATCCTTGTAAAAATAACTTGTAACCTCAGGGACACATTTGCGTGATGGCAAACGTGAAGTGTTTAAAATTTATTTTTAAAATAAATATTCAGACTAAATTTATTGTAAAACTTTATGCAAATTCTGTTCATACCAACATTTATGAGAAATGAAATAATGCGAAATTGATCAAAGCAGACAATGTTCCATTCTTGTTGTTTTCAAAGTTGCCTTCACCCTTAAAATGGCAATATGTTGTAATGTCTCGCATTCTTATTTACTGTTTTTAGTTAGGAAAAAAACCACAACCGTTGTGATCAATGTCGTTGTCGTGATCCTTGCAAAAATGTTCGATGTCCATCGACACATGTTTGCAGATTGATTGATGTCAAATGTCTGTTAAGAAGCTGTGATTTGATTCCTAAATGTTAGCTATTTCTTAGAATTTTTTAGAAACCCTAAAAATTTTTTTGGAAAGATTAGTGCTGTGAACAAATGTTCACTCTCTCCTTTTTTTTGCCCCGTTTCTATGTGCTCCGCTCCTTTTTCTTCTGTTAACCTTGATGCTGAAAATGTTTTAGTTTTCTTTGACTTTTAATGATGAAAAAATCAAAACTTCCAAAAAATTTGCTTCCATCAAAATTCGTTTTCCAATACTTTTATTTTGCTTTTACAGATGTATAACATAATTTAGACGAAGAGAACAATGTAAAGTTCACACATCTTCCTGCTTTTAAGGTTTCTGGAGGTCTAAGACATTACTACCATGTTAACTGGTTTCTCAACACAAAAAAAAAAGAGAAAAAAGCACTAAAAAAGTAAAATAACACTAAAAAAAAATGAAATAACACTAAAAAAATGTTTTTTATTAAACAAAAATTAGAATTATGCAGCCTAATCAGTGTAAGCTCATAGCCATTGTGTTATTTCAACAATGATCTTCATAATTTTTCTGCAGTCCTCAATTGTCCATCAACATTTCACACTTTTTAGGTATATTAAATGTTTGTACGAAAGGTGAACCATTGACGTTGCCTAATATGCTTGAACTCGTGCTTTGCAATACAGAAGAAGGTAGCCATTGTCCACTAGGTAACTTCTGTCACCAAATTGGTATTCCGTTGTCATTTTCGTCATCTTATTGCTGCGCTAGAAACGGTAAAGTTACTGCCAAAATTCAAGTGACTTCACTTCATGATTTAATTGTTTTCAGTTGAACGAAAATTTAAGAGCCTTAATCTTCGAAATTCAAGTACTTTGACAAAATTTCAGAAGTTTCATCAGCTATATGCCCAATAACGTTTGAACTTCGACCTGTTGATTCCAAATAGTGTAAGATCAGATGCCATAAACATAATAATTGTTCATCTGGGAAATGTTTCAACGGCTGTGGAACATCATGTATGGATTTACGAGCGGAAGAAATCGTCCGGAATACCGACTTAAGCTTTCCGAAACGAGTATTTTCTAGAGGTACTAATGGAATTCGCGCATCTTAAGGCGTAAAGACAACCAAATAAAAGTAACTCCTAAAAAGTATAAACAAGTAGACATATTTGTTAATCTAATTCCTAATGCTTTTTAATTTGCTATTAGTAAACTGACCAAAACGTAATTCCGTAAGTGAATTTA
Organism: Onchocerca flexuosa; assembly: GCA_002249935.1. Lineage (NCBI taxonomy): Eukaryota > Metazoa > Nematoda > Chromadorea > Rhabditida > Onchocercidae > Onchocerca > Onchocerca flexuosa. The sequence continues at coordinate 6,932 of KZ271551.1, forward strand.
GAATATGTGGACAAATAGAGTGATTCGTGATAATTTCATGATTCCAAAACTCTTTTAATTATTTATTCCTTTGAAAACTTCAATTTTTTCCTGACTTTCACATTGTATTGGGTGGATTATTTCTAGAATCTCATGAAGAATTTGAAAAACTGAGAGATTGTTCAATAGATTTTATTTCGAATTCAAACTGTAAGATTGATTGCACAAAAGACAGCCATTGTCCAGGTTTCCAGAAATGTTGTGCTAAAGGCTGCAGCAGTTCATTCGCTTTTCCTCATATTACCACGGGTATTAATTCTATTTATAAGTCTCAAAATTATGAATTATTCAAATTTATTTGTCCTGAATTAGTTACGGCAACTAAATTCAGTGTAATTCTAATGGCTAAAACCCACATCTCGAGAAACATCATTTTTAGTTTAATTCATCTGATTCGTAATTAAAATAGAAGATGAAGGCAAAATAATTTCAATGAAAAACCAATGAAAATTTTATTAATTGAGATCAATATTTGGTGAAAGAAAGTTAGAATAGCATTACTGGTTGATTAAGGAGTGTTTTCAGCTTGTATTCATAAATTGGCTTCTTATAACAATGAGAATAAAATGATAACTTCTAACGGACCACGAATCGAATGTAATGAGGATGGAATATTCAAAAAAATTTAGTGCGACCAAAAGCTCAGGTTCAGTTGATTGAAAATATGCGATGATAAAATAAGGTTTTATTGTACGATTATATGATATCTGTAACTTCCATAAGTAATACTCTAAAGATATATGATAAGTATTCTGTCGTGTCACCAAACATTCTAATGAATAATATTAAGTTTCCTAATTTTGAAAAGAAAATTAAGTGTGAGTTAGTTTAGGCAATGTTGGTGCGTCAGTACGGAAACCGGTGAAGAAATGCTTAGCACTAGAGTTATGGCCGCCAATGCTAAACCAAATTGCCAAAGTGAGCCTTTATACAGTTACTGTATAGTTTTTTTGTCTTTCTTTCGATTTTGACATTATATTTTCATTTTGACCTGTTACCATGAATGTTCATTCATTTAATAAACTGTTTCTTCTGATGCTAGCGCAACAGTCCTGAGAAAAGTTTGTGATAATAGTCATAAACTGTTCCGTTTAATTAATTCACTAATTACGTTCACATTACTTTTGATGTATTAACAAATAATGTGATCTGCAGCACCAATCGTTTGTTCAACGGTATGTGATCAAATTAAATGTGAACATGGTCCTCGATTAGATGTTAATGGTTGCCCACTGAATGATTTTTGCGAATGTAAGAATCCATGCGAAGTAAGCATTCAATTTAACAAAGTTTGGTGATGGAATATTTCATTACTAACAACATTTTTGCATTTTTGCATTATCCTAAGTTCCCTGTCAAAAAGATTTTGTTCAAATCGAAGGAGATAAAGTGTGCCAGAAAAGAAGATGTATGTGTGCTGATACCGGTCATCTGTACTACTTCGCCTTGCCCTTCTGTACCGCAGTGTAAGCTTCTTTCTTATTTTTCAAAGTTCTCGAATGAAATATAGATTTTTTGCATCAATATCAAAAACTTATTTTTTTTTTTTTGTGACTATTATTCAAATTCACCTATAAACTATATATCTTGACTCATTGTCCCTGAATTATACAGATAAAACTTTCAGGTAAATCAAATCCCTGCACAAAACCCTCGGAAGCTTTGCGAGACAGAAATAATAATGTGTTTTCATGCGTGCAAAATGAAGATTGTGGTAGAGGTTCATGTAGATTATTTCTGAATGAGCGAAAACATGGAATTTTTTGTTCTTCAGGTACTTGCTTTTGTATTAAGCAATTTTCTGTTTGAGTAAAAAGAGGATTTCATTTATAGTGTTACTTAAACATGGCAATTAAATTCTCCAATCTCGCCAAAAATTGTGTCAGAGTGATTATTAATCCATTTAAGTTATCTTAGTGTCTTAATGTATCGTTATGCAATTTAAATCAATTCTGTTTCAAAAGTATTACAAATTAAGATGCAATTTATAATGCAGTGAGTTATTTCCTTCACAGTAAAAAATAGTTTCAAATGATGTAATGATTTCAGGTACAGAAGAAATAGATAGGATAATTTCAAAGCGAAAACTAGGAGAGTGCCCCAGAATTATATCTGCTAAGTATCTGTTTTCAACAAGTTCGTTTTTCCTTCCTAATAAACTCACAAACATTTATTCACCAATGATTCTTAAATGCTTTTAAAATTTCCATTGTTCAGATTGTAACATGGAATGTTCCAGTGATTCAGCTTACCCTGGAGTGCAATTGTGCTGTGACTATGGTTGCAACAAAATTTGTATCATTCAAAAGTTGCAACAAGTATGTAAACCTAGCATCTAATTGCTTTCACAGTCGTTTTTTGACTTGACATTAAAGAAGAGAAATTCGCAGTATTATTCTCTCGATTCAAGAAATTATTTTAGTTCTATTTTTATAAATGACTGACTGTCTTCGATTATTTTAAGATTGCATTTTACTACATATTGCCATCAGCAAGCTTATCGATTCGGGCGCCACTGTCAACCTGCGGATACCTTGGTGTAACAAACATACGGGTAAGCTAGACTTTCAAAAGAAAATTTCCAAATTTCTAAACTTCTGGGCCTCAAACTAGTAGATTTGAGGTGCATTTATAAAAAACTTTTTGCCAAGAAATGAATCTTTTTGTTATTGTACTTTGCAGGTATGTTTGAAACAGTTCAGTGTAATGATCTCGGTAATTGTTGGTGTATGAATGCCGTGACTGGTACTGCTATGCGCTATGCATGGTTCAAGGATGAAATTCCTCGATTCATCTTTGACATTTGCATATGATGTTTGCTCGTGTAAGTCTTTTTTTTTTTTTTTTTCACTGATAATAAAACAATTTCTGGCTTATTTGAAATCAATTAAATTAAATTTATTTTTTTTGTATTCTGTATGACAGATAATAATTGTCATTTAAAAGATTTAATAGCTGCAAAAATAATCTGAAATTAGTTTGAGAATATTTGCTGATTTTTGAATTTGCTTAAAATTTTAATCCAAAATTATTGAAGTAATATTTGGTCGGTTAATATATATTTGTTGTTGGTCTTTAAAAATGTTTAGACATATTTCGAAAATTCAAATAAATTGAGATTCAGATAAAAAAAGATGCCCAGTTAGCTGCAACGATGCGATTTGTCCATTAGGTTTTGAAATGGACGCGAATAATTGTCCGAAAGATATTCACTGCCGTTGTCGCAATTTATGTAAGCGATACAGTGCTCCGGTGATAAAATTTGCATGTTAAGGCGGAAAATTTGCTCCGAATCTAATTGCATTCCTGTACCATCATGTTAGTTTTCATTTTTAGCTGGAAGAATAATCACTAAATATTTAGTGTTAGAAATAATCATTAAATATTTAATTTACGACTGTGTGGAAAAATCTAAAGATGCAATTAGTTGTATACAGGAATGTTAAAAGGTCAAATAGATAAAATGAAAACTAAAATGGAAAGATGCTGGAGATGTCAAAAATGCAATCATGATAAATAAGGGATTTGAAGGTCTAAAAGTGCGGCGTACTTTCAAAAGGATTAACAAGCCGAAAGGATGAACATGTTTACCGCAAAAATGCTCTGATTCATAGATAAACAAAGTGAAGTCAACTATCATGAGCATATGTTGGAGTTCAGGTAAGGGGGAGGAACAGCGAAGGACTTAAAATGTCAGGACTTCGGAGCTAGAGTCAGTTCAGATTGACACAGTTGCTCGATACAGCAGTAGTTCGATGCAATTCGACAACAGCAACAATTTCGAAAATAATTTTACAGCAGCAGGAGTCACAATTTAGCAGCACGAGCGACAGTTCATCAGAAGTATCAACCGGAGCGAAGAAAGAACGACAATCACAAAAGGAAAGTACGACAATGTAGAAGATTTCTCAGTAGTGAAATGTCGAGTAAAAAAAATGGAAGAATGGAAAGTTATACAAAGGCAAATGTACAAGAAAATCGAAATTCAACCGGTTAATACAGATCGCACAAAAAAATAAAAAAGGAGTTCGATAATGAAACAGATAAAAAATTATTGACTAGTAACATACAAAAAGATTCAAAAATGTAATCAGAAACCACTCTGCTTGCCTCGAAATCCATTTGATGAATACCTTCGCGATGACCATGACAGTAAAGAAGAAGCAAAAATCAAAAAAGAGAAACCAGATTTCGAACCGAGCGGGAAATTGGTTGAAGATACCAATAATTATCGAAGTAGGGATCAATAAGTCGAAAGAATGAACATTTTCGTCGTCAAAATGCTCTGATTCAAAGATGAACAAAGTAAGATCAATCAATTATGAGGCGACACGTTGAAGTTCAGGTAAGGGAGAAGAGCTCCGAAGGATTCAAACGGTCAGGACTTCGCTGGAGTCAGTTCAGACCGACACATTATTCGATATAGCAGCAGTTCGATGTAATTCGACAATAGCAGCAATTTAGAAGAGAATTCAGCAGAAGCAGCAGGAGGCACAGTTCAACGGCACCAGCGACAGTTCATCAGAAGCATCAGCAGCGGTTAAATGAAGGAGGAACGACAATCACAAAAGAAAAGGACGACAACGTAGTGAACATTCAACATCTGTTCGTACTCTTTGATTGTTTACCACGTATTATTCATTTAATCCCACTACTGTTTAAGCGCGATATTATTTGTAATATTATATAGCAATATTATATGTGTTCAATAAAGCCTATTGTTGGCCTAGCCCAGTCACAATAGCAAGAAGATCTCCAAATCAACAAATTATGAACAAACAAAACGATCTTTTCCCTGGAATCATAAAATAATTTCCCGACACGATGTTCATGTTTTCCTTCCTAAATTAAATCCATTATTCATATGTTTTATCGTCTGATTTCGACTCTGATTTTATGCAACATTCTAAAACAATATTTTATCAAAATCAACATTTCTATTTCTTGAAATTGATTGGTGTTGTCTTTGTTTACTAGACCAGAATTTAAAATATGTTTTTATCGTACCTTATATTTTTGATGTTTACATCACTATTTTGCTATGTGAAGCAAATCCATTCAGTGATAGCAGAAGACCCGCACTGGATGAAACAACTTATATTCAGTTGTCTTGTTCCAAAAATCGCACTGAAATTTGTCCTCCCGTATATTACTGTACTGGTTACGATGCAGTCATGCAAGGAGTTTGTTGCCCGAAAATCAGTATGTTTTGGAATTACTAACAATAAATTAATCAGTGTGTTTCAACAATTTACTAAAATTTAAGCAAGATAATTTAATTCAGTCCAAAAAGGACTGGACACTTTAAATTTCAATTCCAAAGACTTTTTATTATAACGCTAAGCATTAGGTAGTATAAGTAGTAATTTGTTAAGTTTATTAAGTAGCAATTTAGTTGCAACAATTTTCAGAAACAAAAGAAGCGAGACAGCATATGGTAAGCTGTCCTCATTTTCATTTTCAAACAAAGTTGACGGATGGCCAGTGAACTGTACTCAGTTCGGAAATGACTGTCCTTCTATGCATTATTGTTTCTCAACACCTGATCAGCCATTCGGTGTTTGCTGTGTGTCTAAACGTTTGCTTTTAGCTTGAAATAATATTTTGAATGTATTCAGAAGACAGAAGAAAAATTTGAGAAGTCCTAGATTTTATACGGATCGTAAAAAAACTAGTTAATCGAATTCATTTTTCCTACGAACCTTATTAATTAACATTTGTCAAAATAATCTAATGAATTCATTTAAGTTAAAATTGGAAAAATGAAGCTCAAAATATCTTTAGTTATAATTTTTATAATATAGATAAGAAACAATATTAAAAAAGAAGACCAATAGTTCTGCCAATACGAATGAATAAAATGTGTATGAATTCCATCAGTCACGCTGATTGAAAATATAAGAAGAAAAAATTTAGAATTCGATTAAAGCCGAAACTTCGATAACATAAAGAGAATTGAAATCATCTGATTAATAAATTTGAAAGAAAAGAAAAAAGGAAATCAGTTAATTAATTAAAAGACGTATTATCTAAATTATCGTAAACAGACATTGATGAACTTCTTTAGGATATGTCTGTCGTTGCCGCTAGATGCTGGACCATGTACAGTGAACCTTAAGCGGTACTATTACAATTACACAAATAAAATTTGCATTCCATTCAACTATAGCGGTTGTCCCGGCAATTCAAATAATTTCATCAATAAAAGAGACTGTGAAAAATTCTGCTTGGAAATCGCTGTTGACCTAAATGGTACTGACAAAATAGTTGAAACTTATCAGCTCGGGTTTTCCCTGACTGGACCATTGTTTCGTGAAAAATATCAACAAGATATAAACAAGTATGTTACTAAAGTATTTTTTCAAGTTACTCAAAATAGGATAGAAACTGTTTAGACTTCGGATTTTCATGATGTATGCTCTTAGGATTTTTCAGAATTACTTTGATACTTTACGTTTCCTTCTTTCAAACAAGAATAAATTTTGATATTACAGAGCATTTCGTGATTACCTTATGGAAAGATTCGATATTGATGACAACGAATTGAAGGATATTGTTATCCATGATGACAATATGGTACAGTTTGTATTGAGAAGTGAAAGATGCTGAGTTGAAAGTAACTAATATTTCCAATATGGTAAGTAACGTGTTATTTAAAGGCGGTGCTATCAGAATTCTATGATTCATTTTATAATTCTATAATTATTCTGTATTGACAAATCCGGAATCTTGTGAAAAATCTTATCTGTCGAAAAGAACGAAGTTCTTTTTTTCGACACAGTTTTTCTCGATATCGAAAAAGAAAATTTTATTTCAGTCGTAGTTACTTAAAATTTCATGTAATCAGATCAGTGATGGTTCTTTTCGGTTTATCTACAATGGTGATACTTATCAAGCGGAACCACATTCTTGGATCAGTCATCGTATTGTAGAAAAAAAAGCATTGTGTGGGACGTTATTTTTATGCAGTACGATGACTTTGAAATAGTTGAAAATGGATTTTGAAGTTTCATATATTAAAATTTAAAAAAGTAAAAGCACACAGATGATTTACGGTCAAAATTCAGAGATTGTATTTCCCGACAAATCTCAAGTTTGTATAAAATACTAAAATTTTGCAGTGTTAATGGGAGTTTCAATCGTGCTTGCAATCATTTTTCTGACGTCAATATTGTGTGCTTATGTTAGTGTTCTCCTTTTGACATTTTGTAAAAAACAGTGGTTTTCGTCAGTGTTTGCATAAGTTTATATTTAAAAATTATTCAAATCCATTTCTTGTTTGCAGAAACGCATTTTGCATTTAGATTATCATACGAAAGTTGAGCTTTGCAGCGTTTCATGTACAAAAAAACCAAAGAATTGAATCATCATCGGGAGATATATCACCTTCACAGTATACAGCTCGTATTGATTGTGGAATCCCAACAGTCATAGCAATTACTTCTAAGAGCGGTACTTTTTCGGAACATTTCGAAAAATTGGTGAGCATATTATATCAGTGAAATTTGATCCAATTATATCGCACTATTTTGGAAATAGCACAGTTTATCTGTTGATATAATCCTGAATCCTAAAAAGTTATGGCTAAATTTGCATCCACTTCATCCGCTAAATTTGCATCCACTTCACTTTGTATTATCATTATTTTACTGCTTTCTATATCACTTTTTTAATTTAAATGAAAAATTTTCAGATAGCAAAACGGCCATCACTGCCTATATACAACGAATAAGGAGAGTGATGAGTACGAAGTGCATACAACTCTCCAAAGACCTGGAAGACGACAACGGTTTCATATCACTGTCTACTATCAATAAATAATCTTTCGCTTTAATCTTATCCCAAAAAAGATAAATTAAGAAAAAAGCAATTTCGTTATTTTCGTTTTGCGAACGTTTGCCTTGAAATATTATTGTACATATCTTGTGTTAATATTCCAATTTATAAATTAACAAAAGATCATGAAATTATATTTTGAAATATCAATATTTGTTGCATTAGGTAAAGCTTAAAAACGTAATTTTCTTTCTTCGATGAAGTCACTTGGCAAGTTTGCTCAAGCTTAAAGTTGAAGGCCTACTGTTGCGTTTCAAATAGAACGGAAGCAGAACTTCTTGTTCTTTTTATTTTTCACCTGAAGATAAATAGCGTACGAAAACAAGGAAGAGTGTTTTCACCCCGAGACGCCCAATCATCTCGAACGGTCAAGCCTACTACCGTCGATTCATCGACAAAACACCGCGATGAATTTCCTCATTTATATAATGGGAGGAGGTAAGGTGACCGAGAAAGAGAACGCTGGGCACGTTGATTGACGTGACTAAACAAGATGTCGGATGGTCTGGTTACCCAGCACATTTAAATTTCCACGACGTACGTCTATTCTCTCTAATTTACTTTGCCCACTTCTTTGAACTATTTCTCATCTGATTTCAAGTCACGACTATTGCTTGTGTGAATATCTTAGTGTGCCATGACAGCTGCGCAGGCAATTGATTAATTATGCGGAGACGTGGAACTTAATAGGTCGTTGTTGATAAGTAGTAGTTTATTGGTGGTGGCGTAACATGTAACATTGCATACATATCCTTTCTTGTTAAATCTAATCCATGCATCTGTCGGAATCTAGGATGAAATAAAAGTGATGGAGTTCTGGTTTCACTGCAATAACTGCACACGACGTCCAGAAAACTGGATCCACATTCCTAGTTATCGCCTCACCAGTTGCGGTCATATTCTGTGCTGCGAGTGCTTTGGTGATACTGGTTAGTCTTTCTCATTATTAGTTATAGGCGTCCTTTTTTCTTTCCTCTCTTTTCTTTTCCAACAATAACAACTTGCAGATACGGTAAAAATATGCAAAATTTGTCATCGCACTGGAATTAAAACTCATGCAATTGACGGCACATTACCACCGTATATTCAGAAATTCTTCTTGGTAGGTGAATGATATTGTCCTTTTTAAAATAGTAAATGTGTAATTTTCATTTTGCCGTTCTTTGCATGCATGCATTCACCTCTGCCAATTCACATTTCATATTGTTTATTGCACAAATAGATTTATTTATTTTGCAAAATTTTGTCAAGAAACAGAATGCTGCAGTTTTTTACCGTCATGACATTGTCACTATGCATTAATCAGTCTACACATCCAACGTTCAGAAAATTCAAATTGTCAGCAATAAACACTTAAAGTTTATAGTTTACTTCTCAGTCATTTCGCGATTAAAATTTTATGCAATAGGTATTGTCTCATTCACTCCATGTTAAGCTTTGAATTTTTTACGTTCTACCAGCAACTGTTCTTTCTGCTTCTCTTTAAGTTTTAAAATATTTTCAAAATACTGAAGCCGTTGAAAGTGTTGATCGAACATGCAGAAAAGCGTATTAAACATACAATCACATTCCAACATTCTCAGAAGATCTTGATGGAACGCTGCTTGGTTAAAAAGATAAGTTATTAAAATCTTAATAACTTTTATTTCATTGTTCTGGCTTAGATTTTGCTTGCATTTGGATAAAGAATTAACGAAAGGAAAATTGAAATCTAAATACTGCGTCTTTTATTACATTACTTTTGCATTTTACTGCTTTGTATCAGCATTTTGTTTTGTGTACATTAAAAATTTTATGTCAAGTTTGAATTAGATGTTGCATTAATTTAACCTAACACTGTATCGGATTAATCTAAACCAGTGCATAAAATAGTTTTTGTTTCCGCACTTTTTCTACTAACTTTCATTGCTAGTTAATTATTACTCTTATTTTGGAAAAGGATTTTAGTAGAGAGTTGAGTTTTTCTTAGTTTCTTAAATATAAACTCAACTTTTTAATTATGGTTAGTATTGCTAAATCTTTTTTCCCTTTGTGATTTTTGACTTGAGAGGTTCCAAGACACTGATGTCGCGGGAGAAACAGTAAAAATAATGTTTTCACTATCACATCCAAATGTATTTACAAAATAATTTCTATGTAGATTGTGCAACTTTGGTATCAACTTCGAAAAGCGAAGCAGGATTTGGAAGAGAAAAATCAACTCGAAATGTATGTTCTAAGTTCTGACTTTTCTTAAAATTTAACTGATATCTAAACACAGATTACTTGACGGTGTCTGGTCCCACATGCTAAATAGTTTATAGTTACTGCAAAATTTATTTTCGCTGCGCTTTGTAATTCTGAATAAAATTTCTTTGTGGAATAATTTAATGAAAATTTATGTGTTTGAATTATCTTGATCTTGATCTTAATGTTTCTTCCAGTTTTATCATCCAAGAAATAGCCGATTTTAGATATTTCGGTTCAAGTTTTCAGAGAAATAGTATGTCTCAAAAAGGCATTGGAATGTCTGAAAGGAGAACTGCAACGTACATTTAGTAACCATCGAGAATTTGAAAAACATGCTCGACAGTGGGGATTCAGAATGCTTTCTATTGAAGGTTAATTGTGTTTCTCTCTTAACGAATTATATGAAGATGATTTATAAGTTGGTAGCAGTTGCAAATTCTTTCAGGTTTATGATTGAGATAATGAAAAATTAATAAAAACGAAACAATGCTTTTATTAAAATTTTGTTTTCATTTACCTAAGTTAAAAAAAAATTTCTATTTTTGTTTGATTTGCAATTTTTTAATGATGACAACTGCAGCAATGTTGTTAATCATATTCGAAGAGAAATGCTTGGTGTTGAAAACTTCCTTATTGTGTTGTTTATTGTTGAATCAGTACTCCTGCTTTTTTAAAGGAAATAGTATCAACAAGTATCCTTTAAAGTCTGATATGTCACTGACTTATTTTTATACATCATATGTGATATTTCTGTCAATAAGAAGCTTTGCAGGAAATGGAGAAAATTTTTCGAGAGATCAAAGAGCGGTACAGGTATCAAATTTATGAATTTGCTTTGGATCTTTCACGACAGAAAAACTTGAATGATATTTCCTTCTGGATTGTTACAGAACAAAAAGAATAATATTAAAATTATTTTAATGATTCAAAAATAGGTTTTTCAAGGCTGTGGAAACCAGAATTCTTACCGGAAATATCGATATGTTTACGAATAATGAAAGTATTCTTGCAAATGATAGTTCATCGGTACATATTTTTTTATAGAAGAAAAAAATAATTTAAAATATATTGGGAAACAAAAATATTCCGTAACGAGAAAAGGATGGATATAAAGTCTGAATAAAATTGACAAACAGTTGTCAAATTAGGTTTGCTTCCTGCCACAGTAGTACAACATATCTGTAGTTGAAGTTTGGACTGCGGGTTATTTGAATTTTCTTATATATCCATCACGATATTCCGACATCTTGAACCTGATACACCTGACATGATGATGAGATGTTCAGATCTTGCATGTCCAGTATTTCGATAGTTTTCACAAAAAAGAGAAGTTTATAGTTTTCGGAAATTTCCGGTGAGTCGGTGGATTTATCATTGAAAGGGAAGATTGATTCTATGAACAAGAAGTTGATTTTATCGCGCTCATCATCAAATTCATGTTTGGCAAAAGGCGCTACTCCATCGTTCAACAGTTCTATCAGCATTACTTCAAAAAAAGATTACCGAATCGGAGTACAAGGGTCAGGCGCTCAGAGGTATGTTGCTGTATGCATGTTTAAATTTAAAACTTATTACAAAATTTGGTTTTATCAGTTTTGTAATTTTGCGACTATCACTTAACATTGATGATTAACACAATCAAAGTTATTATTGGAAAGAAATCCAAACTCCAATAAAAAAAAATTCCATTGGTTTTTAAAACATGTTATTTATCTTTTTCATGTTATTTATCTTTATCTCCTCCTCTTTTTTCTTCTTTTACCATAAAGACTTCATTGTGGAAGAAAAATGAATTGCAAAGTGTGGAACCAATTCAATACAGCCAACAAAAAGAGGCGTAATAGTTCTAGTGCCGGAATTTTCCCTATTTATTGATGTTATCTAATTCATAATATGTGTGGTCTCGACCAGAGAAAAATTGTTTCATTATTTAACTGATGTGTTTTACTCCTAGATAAAGCAAAATTGTAAATACCTTTTTATAAATTACTTTGTGTGGGAGACTTTAAAATGAATGAATTTGATGATGTCACAATATTGTTTATAATATGTTCTATGAATTTTTCAGAGATATCGTTTCGTTGAACAAACTTCGCACTATCAGGAATGAATTTAACCGCCGCAAATCTTATCGACTTCAAAACTCTGATGGTATAATGGTTCCAGGATCTGTATACAGAAAATGTGCAGCAAATGTTATGTATCCGATTATTCTTTTGCGTCGTGTACGAGCTGATACCATGACAGCAACGAGAACTGCAAATAGTGAAAGCATAAGAACCATTTATAAATCAATGTTGTATTAACCAAGTGGCATCTATTCATTAGTTTGAAATTCAGTTGCTTGAAAGAGTTACTGAGATACTCTATATGTTATTACTAACTCGGATTTGTTTCTCAATAAACTTGTTATTATTTACTTGCTGTAGAATTCAGCATACATTTCCGAAATTTGTAGTAAATTCGAAATTTGTAGTAATTTCTACACTACCGGAATTGATCATTTGTTCAGTATGACGGTTTTCTTATTGCGGGATGCACTTGACTCCTCCTTTCATGCATATTTAGATATACGATGATATTAGACATTTTAAAATTCTGATTGTTAGGCGTCGGAGCTGGAAGTCTTGGATATATTCTTTCAGGATTATTGCATCGAATAATGCATTGCAAAAGCGTGTCGCGCTTAGCCTTGAGAACTCGATTATTAACTTGCAAACTGAGTGTAAGTTCAGCCGGTTAACATCAATACTATTTAGGAAGCACTTCAAATTTGAATTCAGTATCTGCTGAAGATAATGTTATTTTAAAAGCGAAGCAATTCGAAAACGCTCATGAGGGTCCTCTGCGGTGCGGGAATTCAAATGTTCCTGTGTTGATGCATTTTTTGCACTGCATGGAGATGTGCTTTATCCTCGTATCCTTAGATCCCATCAGAGTATTTCTAAGTACATGAAACTGTGCAAGTTATTCGAGGGATGTTGTCGATACGATTTATGGAAATCATTCTCCTGGATACTACAGTGTATAACTAATACGCATTTTTTGCTGAAAGTTTATGTGACAATTAGGCGAGGCGGATTTATAAGTAGAAGTCGTGGTTTTGTTAGAAGAATTTCTCATGTCGTGTTTCTTCGCATTTATTTATTTAAACCTTATTTACAAACAAGTTGAAATCCTTACCCCTCCTTTCTCCAACTATTCGTAGCTATAATTAAATTCAAAATCATAGTTTGTGTCTTAGTGCAGATTTCCATTTCACACCCAGCGGCATGCAACGGGAATGCAACACATTTATTAATCTGGGAACTGTTGTTATCATATATTATCAGAATTTGGGAAGAAGTGATTCAAATGGAGTTTGATGAGGTGGGGGATAAACGGTGAGGCTGGGTACTCAGATCGGATTATTGTTCGGTAACTAAGGAATACGTGGAAATTAGCGATATCGTTGGGATTAAAGAAATATTTTAAAAGAATGTTTAGATAGTGGTACATAAATGCACTAAAAGTCAGAGTATTTATTAAGAAGCAAAGGATTTTTGTTTGAAATGTTAGATTGGAGTTTCTGAATTCGCATGCTACTTGTGAATAATTAAGTTACTAATTAGCGTGAATATTGCACCGGATATTTTAATCGGAGTTTCAAAATCCGAATAGGAAGGGAACATTTAAATACAAGACAAAAGGTGAAGGGAAAATAGGAAGTGAAATTAAAAGTCAGACTGTTGTTCTTTCTCTACCATACAATACATCGTCACCGCTGACAAGACTTTCCAAAACGGGATTTTTGAATTTTGTGCTCAGATCCCAAAACGCAAAATAAGATATAGGAAAAAGTGAGACAGTGTCTGTTATTTAATGAGACATCGCATCAAATACTCGTTTTGAACTCTTGAATTTCTCCATAATGGAGAAGACTATAAGAAAGTGAAGGCAATAAAAGGGTCAGGGATTTGAATTGAGCTTAGGTTACTGGAAAATTCAAAATGTAAAATTATTTTCATTTATCGAGATAAATGCAATCAGGACGTTAGAAGAAAAAGGGCGAAAGAAAGTCATTGCAAAGATCATCTGTCGAAGATGCATCGCTTGTATAACGGAAGGATGTAGAACTCAATTTGTCGGGGAAAGAAGTATTGTCGTTAATTTATCGTTTCAGAATCAGAAGTGAATCTTGAATCAGTCATAATGGACATAAGATGAAATAAGCAACAAATGAGGCGAGTTGAGATGGCTGCATCTCGATTTCCATTGTCATTTCTCCGACGCGCATTAAATTTGCAATTTTTGGTAAGACAGCAGCAAGAAATTTGTTTAACAAATGCAGTGAAGAAGCGTTTCTATTCGATTAAAGTGGTTCCTAAAGTGAGTTCAAGTGCTTTGGATTTGCTGATTACAAATCTCACTGAGAAAAACATCGTCGAAGGAGCTGAAATCAACGCAGTTACGAGTATTGACGGTCTCAGTAAGGTAATGTTGCAATTACTTTTGATTATTTATTAATTTGTGGCTTCTGCGAAGCTTCTTTTGCGTTTAAATTATTTTAATTATGTTTGCAAATAACTATTGCGATTTATATTGCACCGAAGGACTCGTTGTATAATGATTTTAGTTATAGCACGGAGTACCTTATTTTTTGGTCAAAAATTTGGAAAGATCTTTAATATCAGGAAGTCGAAACCTGTGGTAGAAATAATGTGAAGCTTTCTTCTGCTTCTTAGTTATTTTAGTATTTTTAATTCTCAATTAATAATTTGTGATGCATTTTATTCTCGATGTTTCATCATCAGGTGGAGTTTTAGATTTGTTCAAAGTTGGAAGGCCCAATCAGTGGTGAAATTTCTGTAAGAGTTTTAGCACGTTTTGCTGAGCTTGCTAATGAGAATGCTGGTATTCAGAGAGCAGCAGTTTATCTAAAGAAGTAAGTCTGCCACTCAATTAAAAAAATCTCTTCGGTTGAAAATAGTTTGGAGTTAGTTTAATCTGCTTTAATTATCTACGATTCATTTATGTGTTCTGTCCTTTTCATTTTTGGCTTTTTAATGTTTTGAGTGGGTGGTGATTTATTGGTCCGTATTCTGTTAAAGTCAAATTTAATGTGATATGTTTTAGTGGAGCATCGAAATATAATTCTCAAGTTACCAATTTGCTATAGAAAGAAAATGTTTTTTACAGAGATGTTTTATTTCACATGTTTAATTAATATTTTTGAGAGGATTGTTAACTGAAATGGACAAATCATTAAAAAATGAGAAGCTGAGTATGAACTCGACGCTTGAGGCTATGTGCGCATTAGTTGTCCTCGAACTTACTCAAGAATCCATCTTTGAAACATTGATCGATGTATTAAGACAACAATTTTCCACTGATCTTTTCTCTCTTCCGGTCTCACCATTGGTCCATTTAGCTGCTTTAGTGAACAAAAAAAAGATCCGCCTGCCGGATGATTTATTTCGTCAAATGAGGGAATGGTTGCAGTTGAAGGCAAGGTTTGTATAGTTTTTGTTATTTTTATTCATATAAACTTCTTTCTTCTTTAGATAACATCTTAAGGCAATAATTAATGTGATTCTCTAGCAATATTTTATTCTGTAAAAAAACAGTTTACTGATAGCGTATTAAGTTGGATTTCTTTCACTATATAAAGTCAGCTCACAATATTTCTATTATTCTCTGTACAACACCACTCAATATTTTGATATTTAAGCTGTGAAGGATTCAATATGTACGGTAAACTAATTTTTGTCGATTTGTCGACTACTTTATTGAGTTGTTTACAAACAAGATATTTCAGTGAAATCACAGAGCCAAAAGATATCATTTCCGTGATTGCATGTTGGAATAAAAGCAATAATTGGTTTAACATATTTATTGAAAAGGCAAAAAGCTGTATATCTTCGATGTCTTCTGATGAACTCATTGGCATGATGGCAAGTTTGGCAAAGAGTTCAAGTCGACCACCTCATGTTTTGCGTCTCATCTGCAATACATTTGAGCAGAATAAAAAGGATTTAACAGTTAGTCTTTCATTTAATATTACTTATGCTTTTCTTGTTAGTACATTATCTGACTCCGGCTTTTTAGTTAGAACCATATTAATGCTTAATTAAAAGCTTTCTTGATATTACAATTGTTTGTTACAAAATGTGATAAGTCACCTTTTTCAGGTCAACCAGCTTATATTATTAGCACAATCAGCTGCAAAATTACGATTCATGGATATTAGGCTTCGACGAATTATAGCTGAAGAAACTTTTGCCAATATCAGTTATTTTACCAAGTGGTCGCAAATTAATATGATTGTTAATTCGATGGCGAGATTACAAATTGGCTATCTTCCAGCATGGAATGCTGTTGCTACATGGATCAACAATAATCAAATGTTGGTTTTGAAGTTTTTATAGAGAATTTTAAAGTTGTCAGCGCAATTTTTATTGGTATTATTTACTATTATATTATTGCTGATCTCATCGTCATTATTATTATTACTTTTATTGTGATTTCCATTGCAATTATCGTTGTTGATATAAGTATTCGTATTGTTTTTATCACTATCATTGTTACCATTATCGTTTTTATTTATTTATTTATTCATTTATTTATTTATTATTATTATTACCATTTATTAGTTATTATTATTAATTATTATTATTATTGTTGTTGTTATTATTATCATCATTATTAATTATTAATTTATTAATATCAATTAATTATTTATTTACTAATTGATTATTTACTATTAATTAATTATTATTAATCGTTAATTAATTATTATTAATCGTTAATTATTATTAATCATCAATTAATTGTTATTAATTATTAATTTATTATTATTACTTATTAATTTATTATTATTAATTATTAATTTATTATTATTAATTAAATTATTACTATTTGTTATTATTAATTGTTTATTATTATCATTATTATTATTATTATTATTATTATTATTATTATTATTATTATTATTATTATTATTATTATT
>KZ271551.1:24123-58653 GCA_002249935.1 Onchocerca flexuosa
TTATTAATTATTATTATTTATTATTATTATTATTATTATTATTATTATTATTATTATTATTATTATTATTATTATTATACTATTATTGTTGACCATATGATTATATTCTTTTTATATTCGGTTGTGCTTCTAATTTCGATCTAGAACATTTGAAGGGAGATTATTATGTTATCAGGAATGCTGCTCCTGCCGAATTATCATACGCTGTACATTGGTGTGCAATTGCTGGCAAAGGTGATTTAATTAAAGAAACCAGTAGATATCTATGCGAACAGTTGACTTCCACAAGTGTTGATTTATCCAGGACATGGCTTAGCACAGTCTATGCCTTAGCAACGTGCGATAGACTATCACGAGAACTGGCCCAAACTGTCTTACAGCCATCATTTGTTGCGAATGTATTAGAAAGGTTAGATAAAATTTCATTTCTTGTAAAATTTTTTAGTCTTCATGATATATTTTTGAAAAATTAATGCAGGTCCATATTTCTGTTTATTCTATGGGTTTTTAGATTGACTGGTTTTCGAAAATTAATGGCAGTAACAACTATTGCTCAAGTTCAACATTTTTTGAAAGCAATATTGGATAAATCTTATAATGGACCTTTAGTAAATATTTTGGATCTTATGCAGTTCTCATCAGCAACTGTGGTTCGTTTTGAAGCATTTCTTGTCGAAATCTACATTTTGGCTAAGATGTAGAAATATATAACATGTGAAAGAATTTTTCAAGAAAAATCGGTGGAGAAAAGAAAATTCATCTTCATTTTGTTTGTGAGATTTTTGGAAACTTCTCGTATATTTTTATTAATTCAAAAAGCTGAGAACTGTTTTCACTTTCAGAATGATATGGCTTTGAAGTTGCGTTACGGGAAGAGCGAAGAAGGAAATGTCCGGTATTTTCATTCATTATTGCATAAACTGGTTCCGGTGAATTCACATGCATTTCCTCCTGCTCTTAATGAAGATGGGATTTTTGTTAATGCAGTCATCAAACTTGATGTTAAAGGGAATCGTTTTGTTCCACTGAGCCATTTTGAGGAAACGAAGGTACCTCGTTTGGCTGTGATTTATCTCTCTTGGAAAGATCGCACTTTACCAGTGAGTATTCGTCATTGAACGTATATTTTAAAATTATTCTTTCTTAATACATTTTTTTTTTCTTTTCATGGAATTTAAATATTTTTTTGATCTTATTAAATTACACTTAGCTTTTGTTTTTTACTGGCAAACATTACTTTCATTACATTTCATTTATAAATTAGTTTCCACGAAAGTCCCCATTTTCTAATTGATTACAGTGTAGCGATGAAGATAAGAGCACTCTGATGGGACCACCGTTGCTAAATATGCGTTTGCTGAAAGCCAGAGGGTTTATACCGGTATTATTTTCACAGGATGATTTCGATTCTAACACATCGTTGAAGCAGCAATTTACTAGTATTAAAGCAAAACTTGAAAAGGCTTCAGATGAAAGAGAAAGTGGCTAATGGTTGCTTATTATTTCGAAATTATATTGTGCTTAAGCGTTTGCATTTTCTATCAGTGAAAATGCAGATTGAGAAAATCACGACGCAATTTTAATTCCGTCTGCTGTTATCGCAGAATATAATTTAAGACTTTTTATTGGCACACAATGAAGATCGATTTTTTCATCGACCGTATATAACAAGTTATTTGTTAGCTTCTCCATTATCATAATGTTTTTCTTACTTAATAGGTTTTTTATTCAAACTCACGTGCTGCTATAAAGAAGCTGATAAAAATTTTAGTCATGGAAAAATTTCCAGGTTTCGAATTATTTTAAAAAAAACCGGTATAACTGTTCCGATTTTAGTTGTGTTTGTCTAGCTTTTAGGTAAGCATTTTCTTATATATCGGTTTGCAAATTTGTGATAAACAATGGTTTAGTATTCTTTGTTCCTTGGAAGAAGTAGGAATCATGAGGTTGTGGAAAACTGGATAATTCATCAGCAATTTCTTAGAGGCAAATGTCACTGTTCCATATGTTTCTTTGGTGACTTAATTTCGAAGGGTTGTTTGCATTTGAACAACTTTTTAGAATCAAAAATAAAAAAAACTTATTTATTTATGGAAATACATTGTTCGGATTTATATGCTAAAAGACCGATTCAAGAAAGTTGTGTTATAATTCTGGTGTATGGTTTACGCATGAAGTTTATGTAGTAGTTGTGATGAAAAGGAGGAAACATTGGAGAACTATTTATGAAAGTGCTCTATTACAAAGTTATTGCAAAAAATGCAGTTATCGCTAAAGATAGCATTAAGCAACAAAGAACAGTTTTTACCGCATGAACTTTGGTTTCACCAATGAATTACTGCCGATTTCATTGCGAGTGTACTTTGTCATATTATTAATGTCATTTTTGTTCCGAGAGATCCTTCTTAAAGAGTTCACGATTCCTAAAAAGTGGAGATATTATAAATTAAAGTAACTTGAGTCAAGTAAGTCTAAAAGCAGTTTGAAGAACTATTACGGATTTTTTTATACATTACATTTCTTACTAAAAAAAAAAAAAAAAGTACCAGAGCATCTCGATTTTATTTTACTCAATTAAAATGAAGAAAATTGTTCCTTTCACATTAATTTAAACTAATAATCATTTGACGAACTGATGTGTGTTGATGATTAACTAGTCCTAAATATAAGTGGGAATGCAATTCTCCAATTTTCAAAAAAAAGAATTTGCAAGAATTTTCGATAAATTATGATCCATAGTTCTCTTTGACGTAGATGTTTAACTTAATTATGTGATGTACATGAGAAATTGCCCAAAACTAATTTTTTTGTTAAATGATGCTATTTGTTATTGATAGAAATAGAAAAAATGGAGGTGTTAATATTCTTGCTGTACATAAGTAAGAATGGAGAAGGTAGAAAGTTTTTGCATGAGCAAAAAAAAGTATATTTTTTGAAATTGGTCCTTTCGATAAAAAATTTATGAATACTGGTTTCTAACCGTGGAAGTAGTAGATCCAATTTTATAGATTTATGATTCTCACAGATTGTTTGTGCATTAAACATGCTAAATTGTGTTCGAATTTCTCATGTTTATCAAGGTTTGGCGTTTACAAAAAATAGTTTCGAATATTTATTTTCTTGAATATTCACTACTAGAACCTTCCAGAATCCCTATTCCCTTATCGCATTTTTTTCGAAAACTTTTCCCAATCTCTTCATAGTTAAGATTAATTAGCAGACTAATATCTTGATTCTCACTGATTTCTAATCCATCGAAATATCAATTGAAAAATATTGAAAAATGCTAATTTTTTAAAAATATTGAGAAATGCTTATTTTTCAATATTTTTCAATTGATATTTCGATGAATTAGAAATCGGTGAAAATTTAGATATTAGTCTGTGTTAAAATGATTGAATGCCGGAACCAACATTGCTCAACATAACGCTTATCAAAATGATGGCATAATTAAGCGCTGAACATAGAACATGCATTCACGAAAAAACTTTTGATATCAACAACAAATCATTCCGTCTGTATCCGGTTACTGAATTGAGCTATCATGGTTGGGATCATCTGTCTCTAATCCTACGACATATGGAATTCTTTTTTTAATTTACTCGAGATTTTCTGAAATATAGACAACTGTTACGATTACGCACTACAATGACTTGCTTAGACTTTATTCTGTGGAAGTGTTTTTCATTTATGAAATGTAAATGCAAATTTTCGAATTCACCAACAAAGAAATTTCAATCACTTAGTTGGAATTCACAACCTTCATTTATCCGCGTTCATATTTCTTTTTTCTGAATTAGACTTACAACCGGTTCTCTTGCCTAACCTTTTTTACTTACCATCGCTTCAATTTCCTCCATTCCATTTATTTTCCCTTTAATCGGACCACATTTCTATTGTTTAACATGGCTACAATCTTCACTTATACTAAAATTCTTATCTTATTTTAGTATATGTTACGTAAATTTCTGGCAAGAAATCACCATGAATTTTCGGTAGTAATTAGAAGTGCAGGAAAGTGAAAGAAGAAAATGCTTTCTTTTTTTCTCGTCTAAATTTTGAGAATAAGACGAGAAAGTTCAGTTTGAGTAAAATGATGTACATATCAAATCAAGTGAATTTATTATTTTTAAAAAGTGACCATTTTAATTATAAAACTTCGATACTTGATTTAACGACTCGTCCCTCTATTTAATACTTTCAAAATCACTTAATTTTATAAGATTATACTTGATTAAATTACAGATCAGCGATCCGACAATATCGTAGTCGTTTTTTATGCAACATCAGTTTGTTGATGTAACTTCGTCATGTGACGCGTTTATTCATCCTTATTTTGAAAGGTAAACCGTGTCATGGCAAAAGATAGAAGAATGGGAAGATGTGGGAAGAAAAAAGGAACAGAAAGTTTACTTTTCAACCTCTATTTGTGCTGTTTGATATTGCTGTTGTTGATGGCTGTCAAGAAAAAATAATTATTGATGTCAGTCTTTACTGTAGAATGAATTCAACCGAAAGCTTCAAAAATGAAGTTTTGGAACTTTCGATAGTGATAAAATGTTTGGGAGAAATCTGCTCAGATTATTAAACACAAGACGAATAATATAATCCCTCATCAAAAATTCAAAGCTATTAATAGCTTAATCCTAAGAAAATATCAGCACAAAAGATAGCTTTGTTGTTCTAATGGAGCAGTTCGTGATCCAAATTTTAAACTTTTTACTTAAAAACACAGAAAATTTGCTTTTATTCATATTCATGCTAAAAGCCATACAGTAATTTCGATTCAGTGATTTAGATAAAGATTCAAATTTGCGAAAGATTTTTCTAGTGCAATTTCTTGGATAAGCACTTATTTCTGATTCTATAGCGCCTTAGTAATACTACAAAGATTCACACTAATACCTCTAAATTTGTTGGCACCAATAAATTAACTTAATCAATAAAACATCATATAAATTGATCGCTTTATTTTTTATTCTATTTTGGAAAATAATAGAATTTTCTTGGAATTATCTTATTCTCATGTTTGAAATTACTTGATTCCATTAATGAAAATATTATATGCAATAAAATGTAGTTGACTAATTCAACTAGATCAAAAAGGGCAAAAAGTGATGAATGAAAAAATTCGATGAACAGTAAATTTTAGGTGTAGCATATATTAAAGCACTTGGTATTAGAATACTAATCATTTTTTGACCTGCAAAAATTTCATCGTAGCATTTTTTTACTGACTTATAAAATTTTGGCCAGAATCTAAAGTTTTACTGTCAATCGGAGAATTAAGTAATGAGAGGTTCAAGAAATCTTACTTGAATTCTAGCCTGTGTTTCAGGCTTTTAATTCTAGAGAAAACTATTAGGTTTATTTTTCGGAAATGTCGAATTTCAAAAATCTTAATAATTATACAGTGCAATAAAATTATTTCGCTGTTCTCACTCATCTTTTGTAAAGTTTTCCAGAAAATTTTTTCCGCCAATTTACTTCAAAAAAAATATAACAGTATTCAATAATTTGAAGTGTGATATGTCAACTAGTGTCAAAATGTGAAAACGCCATATATTTTTTAAATTCATAGCTTAAAAATGAACCTAAAAATAAATTCGATTTCAAGGTGGCATCGAATTGGAAAAATTAGAACAGACATATAAATAAATATATTTAAAGAAGAAAGAATGAAATAATGTATTTAAAGAAAAATAATAAAAATCTTGGAATAGATGACTGAAAAATATATGATTAATATTGTGTCAGCAATATGTTACAGCCGAAAGATGTGCTAATCGTAGACAAGCTAATGAAAAAATTTTTGAATTCAAGAAATTAACCCAATCAGTTGTTTTAAATAACTCAATTTGCTACACTGAAAAATGTCGAAACAGAAAGTAAGCAGTTCAAAAATATATAACGAGCTGAAAAACGGAGCTTCGTTAACATTTAAATTAGAACATTCATATTCAAGAAAGTCATATGATAAGATTTAATGAAGATGCTTCACTCTTTCCTTGATGTTCACCTCAACTTTTATTTTAATAATTTTAATATAATCTGCTCCTAAAATTTTGCTCTTTGAACTACAATCAGTTCTAATTGCAAATCATGTCAAAACTTACATGTAATATTTCCATCACTTTTACTTTCATTTTTTCATTTTTATTTTCACACATACTTTAATCAGTGCTATTCCTTCTTTTTTTGGTAATAGTAAGTTTCGAAAACTTCATTTTTCTTCACAATTTTTCAAATTTACTTCTTTTGATGATTATAAATAAGAAAAGATATTCATTCATGCATAATAAGTAAAAAAATTGAAATTTTTATACTTATTTAAAAGAATTTAAATTATCATGCAGTAAAATGTCTAGAAATGATGTTTCAGGAAATTAATATAAGTAACAAAATGATGAACGAACAGAACTGTTCAACAGAAATCATCCAGTATAATAAATAACATTATTTCTTAACAAGTCGTATACTGTAATCATTCAATGCAGCAGAAGAGTGGCATTTGGCATTTATGATAATACGGAATTCCCGTCAAAAGAATTAATACTTACATGTATAATCCAATCATTTAATTTAGTGAATTATCATTTTCATAATTATTTCTCAGCTGTGTCTTTTTGTCGCATTACCATGATAAAATATATTGCTGATACGACCAGATTACCGTTTCAGTTCAAATTTGAATGAAGGATTAAATGGATGTTTAGCGAGAGATTTTGAAACAGCAATGGTTTTGATCCCAATTGAAGAATAGACGAATCAGTGGGAGGTGATTCTCTTTTCCCTTCCTTTTCTACTGTAATTAAATGCATTTATTTAGAAATCAAAAATCTCATCGATTTCCGTAATCAAAAGGGTTTGGGAGTAAGGAATTTTTCAATGTACGCTAGAATTCTAGCACTTCAGTCATATGGTGTCCTGGTTTTGTGTAACGTTGTCATCGAAATAAAGTTTTTCAGTGCTTTAAAAAACATTTTGATATTTCATTTTGATTGATTTCTTCTGACACTAGCCATAAATTAATGGCGTTGCTAAAATTACCGAACAGATTTCTTCTTTTTTTGTTCATTGAAAATCAATATCATGAGATGTTTGATATTCTGTTACACTTTGTTCAGTTAAAGGGCATAGAGAAAATAACTGGTTTTACATGAATTCGCGAAGTGCGAATAGGTTTTCTTGCCTAGCTCAAGTACTACCTCACGGTGCTATTTATTGCATTGCCGTAATTAGGGGCGGCCCCATCTCGGTTTATGTTGTGATAAATAGGATCAGGGACATTGCGTTCGATCACATTCCTCTAACGTGGACAACCAGAGAAGATACCAGATTTGTAATCAAATCATGTTCTTTCCGACTTTTCTTTCCATTTAAATCAATTTAAACAAACCGTACTCCATACGACTTCAACCGTACTCCTATGATTATAGAACTTGAACTACAGTACCATTTTCCTTTCCAATAATGATGTTTGCGAGCTAGAGTATATCAAGTTTCTCTATTTTTTTTTTAATCAAAGAATTTTCGAGGTCAAGTTGTTTCACAGAAGCTATTAATTACCAGGATTACGGTGGTTTTTTTTTGGTTTCCTGGAAAATGAAGTGTGGCAAAAATATTGTCAATAGGATTTGAATATTTTGCAATGATTTACTAAAATATTTCCATCAGGAGAGTCCAAATAATTACTTATAAAGTTACAAATATCTCCTGAGTTGATGCAGGCAAAATTTTTAAACTAAATGTTACATATTGCTTTGTTTCTAGCTGTAACTATCGCTTCATCAGGTGTCAAAAATCTATTTTTGTACCTTTTCAATATAATTTTAGAATTAACAGATCCAAGTTATAATTCATTTTATTGATTTTGAAATAGTTCCTTAGTGTAATGACAATAGGAAATAGTAATATGACAAGGTAAATTTCAAAGAGCGTTATTTTTTTCTAATTGTTAAAAAAAAAAAAAAAAAAAAAAAAAAAAAAAGCATTATTTCCTCTCCATCCTGCTTGGTTTATGTCTTGGCGCTCTCGAAATTATATCCATTTTGTTAATGAAATTGTTACTTCAATCCACTAATTTTCCAATGAAAACTCAAGCTTACTTTTTATTTTTCGCATGCTTGCTTTTCAAAATTTAACGATCTCGTTAAAAATACAACGGAAATTATGAAATAATGGTCTGTTACTAAGTAATTAACAGACATTCAGTCCAGTTTGCAAAAACGAATGAAATTAATGCGAAATTTAAGTTGACTAAATAATACTTACTAGTGATATTCACTTTCTCAATCACTTTTATGATGTCAAGAAGAATCAAACAAATTATTGCGAATAAATAGCTGGTGGAAATTTCAACTTTCTTTCACATTTCTCCAGAAAATGAAATCGTTCTCAATTTGTTAATAATATTTCGTGAAATTGAGCTTATGGAGAGATCAGATTTAAGGATGCAGTTATAGAAAGATCTTAAGTTAACAGCTCATTTGATCAATACTATCACAGTGTTGTCAGATCTTAAGTTACAGCTCATTTGATCAACACCATCACAATGTCGTCAAATACCAAAAAAAAAAAAAAAAAAATTGGAATCTTTAAATCTTTTTCGAAAGGGTGGAAAAATATCACGGGAATCAAAAAAAAAATATTTGGAATAAGATAAAGAAATTGTGGAAAATTGTGGAGCAATGTGTATAATTATTTATTAATATTCTGATTTCCTGGAACTTTAAATGACAAAGATCTAACTTTTGCTTCTGTTGATATAGTGGTCTCGACAAAACATTGAATTTTTTAATAATATGAAAGGAAGAATTTGTTTTGCTTATCATTTTTATCACAGAATTCATCTATTTCACAAATGGTAAAAGAATTTTTAGAAAGTTATTGGAATGCGATATTGTGGCAAATGAAATCCTCAGCAATCACTTTAAGTTCAATCTCGGATAAGCTTGATAGTATAAGTTTTGGAATTGCAACAAAACTAATGAAATACTTTAGATGATACATTTCTTTGCAAGAACAAGTTCAGAAACCAGTGAACATGAATCATAGACTGTTTAACTGTTCAATGGGTTAAATTTTAGAACGGGTTAATTGTTTTAGAGGTACTTGCATATTGATATGAATCACGCCATTCTAAAATACTGTCACCATCTTTGTGGAAGATTATCGTCCAATTTCAGCAGCACAAACGAACTACATTGGAAACTTTTATTTGTTGTAATATTACAATAATTGAAGTTTCAAAATGAAGTTCATTTTAAAAAAAAAATTTTTTTTTGAGCTCAGATGAATGATGGAAAGTCAACAAATAACTCCCTTTAATATCGCTATTTTTTAAAATAAATAGATGTTGGATCAGAAATAAGTCACATATAAATATTTTTAGAAATTTTCATGGTGATTCACAAAATAATTATTGTTAGAGCATGGGGAATAAAGGAAATCGACTTGGCAGGATTATAGACATTTGTTCATATAGATTAATTTGAAGGTTAACTTATCTGCAGACTCACATAAAACAATTGAACATCCATATGGCGTTAATTTTTTACAAATTAAAAAATTTTCAATTTTTTCCAGCCAACAAAATGAGTACAGCTCCAAATACTACTATTCGTAAACCAACCACAAAGCCAGAACTTGGCTTTTTCGTTTATTTACTAGCATTTATGGCTGTGATTGGCGGCTTTTTATTTGGCTATGATACGGGTATTGTTTCAAGTACAATGCTCTATGTGCCACACAATGTTGGTATGAGGCCAATGAGCACGCTTTGGAAGGAACTAATCGTCAGTATAACACCAGGTATTATTTCATTTTTTTTTTTTTTTGCTACTCCATTTTAAATTGATCTGTAATTTCATCGATAATTCAAATCGTCAACATAAAACTGATTGAATTAAACATAAATCCATGAATGCAATATATTGGGAAGTTGAAAGGTTGATCGTTTGGCTAAATCTAAACTTCACCCTGGGGAAATTAACCTTCGGATGCATGCTAGTATTGAATAGATACTTCTTACGTCACTTGTGCTCCAAATATCTTTAGAGTCTTGATGGCACAAATTCGAGGAAACTTTCAATATTGCAATTCTAAATAATTGTTTCAGGTACTGCTGCGATTGGTTCACTGTTTGCTGGACCAGCATCTGATTATTTTGGAAGAAAAAAAATCATCTTGTCTTCAAGTGTTGTCTTTGTCGTTGGAGCAGCTGTTTGTGCGTTGGCTCCAGAAAAAGTAACTTTACTTATTGGAAGACTTCTACTCGGTTTTGCTATCGGTAAATTATCTTTGAGTTTTTTTTTTTTGATTACAAAAGTTATTCTGTAGTTGTGTAATTTACTAATAACAAATTGTGTTATTTTTTTAGGATTTGCATCAATGACAGTACCAATTTATGTCGGTGAAGCATCGCCTATACACATTCGTGGTATTTTGCTTACTGGTTTTCAACTAATGATCACTTTTGGCTTGATGGCTTCCAATCTAATCGCTGGTTTGTCTTAATTTTCGTAGAAATTTCAAAATTTCTAATAAAAAATATTTGATATAAATATGCTATCAAAATGGCATGCTTTGATTTATTATTAAAAAATGCGACAGTTAGTATGTATTTCTTCAAAAATTTCGAAGTTTAACAACGAAATTTTATTTGAAATTTATAATTAAGGTGGGTTCTCATATATTGACCCGGTGAATGTTGGCTGGCGTTTAATATTCGCATTCGCTGCTTTACCGGGTATAATACAATTCATCGGCTTTTTGTTCCTGCCAGAAAGTCCTCGATGGTTATATAAAATGGAACAGAAGGAAGAAGCCTGCAGGGTTAGTTTATTCGAATTTTTGTGATATAAGTGTATTGCTTCCAAAATAATTTTTATTTCAAATCAACCAGACTGAAAATGGAGATTAAGATATATGCAATTTTTCTTCGTTAGTATTAAGTTAAATTTCTATTCAACCATAAAACAGCTCACTCCTTTCTCTCGACGCTTAGGTCTTAACTACTCTTATCAATGCTTCTAATTATAAGCTATGATAAAAAGAAGGTTATAGGTTTTGAGTAAAATATATAATGGGTATGAAGATTGGATATCCTATGAAATTTCTGAAAACGCAGAATCACTGGAAAGTGAAAAGAAAGCTAAAGAAGCTGTCGGTGGTGGTAAGCTATTTTGTTTCATAAATTTAATTTACTTAAGTTTGCATTATAAACATTTTCCATCTATTCACTTTGATGAATCATAATTTCTTTTTTATATAGATGTTATCATTTTGCATAATTCGATCACATCCTTATCATTATCTACTTACTAATTAGTCAGTTTGAATAATGCTATTAATCATATTAACTCCAATAGAAGCGATGAGGAAAATCAAATTATAGAAAAATCAAATTCATCAGGCTGAAATTTTGAGTACGTCATTGATTAAGTTGACGTCACCGACTAAATTTGTTAACGAATGAAACTGAATATAAGAATTGCAGAATCGATGTTGCTTGGACGAATCTTGACAACACCTCACGTTCGGAAAGCGCTTATTATTGGTTGCTCCTTGCAAGCCTTTCAACAACTTTCTGGAATTAATACCATTATGTTAGTTCGCATATTGAAAGTCAAATTTTTTATTGCTCAAAATTAGACGTTCCGAAACGGCTAAATTTATAATTATATCGAATGATAAAATACCAAAATTATCGCTTCACTATAATTTTGGGCAAAAAAATAAAGATTATAATATCTTGTTTTTACAAATATGAACCATCATAATTCAAGGTATTATACCGGTACGATAATTCAGTCTGCTGGTGTTCAAGATCCACACACGGCTATTTGGATTTCAGCCGGCATTTCAAGTAAGTAAATGTATGTTCACGAAAATTCAACAAATTTTAGAAAATTTGGGTATTATCATTTATCACAGAAATAAAGTGCACTGAAATGCATAATATTTCAATGAAATGAATGCCAAGTCTTTAAGAATTTTCTGATTTTACTTTTCTTAGCATTCAAGCCTTCTTTGAAAAAAAGCAAAATCACGTTATATAAATATCAAAACAGCTTCGCAGTGTTCATTTTTTATCAGTACTTGGAACTAATTCATTTCTATTTGTTATGACATTTTAAAATCAGATTCAGTATTTATCTTTTCTGATTGATTAATTAAAGAAATATATGCAAATTCAACGAAATAATGTTTAGGTAAATTTTAGAGGTTTAAAATTAATTATTTCAGGTGTCAATTTCTTAGCCACATTTGTGCCAATGTATTTAATCGAACGTATTGGACGTCGGCTACTCCTGTTCGTATCAATGGCTGGTGTTATTGTGGCATTATTTGCTATGGGATC
The DNA here is from genome assembly GCA_002249935.1 of Onchocerca flexuosa. Lineage (NCBI taxonomy): Eukaryota > Metazoa > Nematoda > Chromadorea > Rhabditida > Onchocercidae > Onchocerca > Onchocerca flexuosa. The sequence goes on from KZ271551.1 coordinate 36,488, forward strand.
TGCTTTTCTATTGATAAATCTTGATTCACCTGCTTCATTAGATCCAAATACCATTGTTGTTGACAGTTCCGTGGATCACTATTTGCAATGTCGAGAATTAAGGTTCTTTATTAAACCTAAGTTTGATGATAAAATCAAAGAAAAAAAAAGAATTTGCAATTTGATAATTGTGTGCGATTGAATTCTGGCTTCCCATTTTGCCACAGAGGCATTATTATGAAAAAAGAGAAAATGCATTTTTTTTTTTTTTTAAATCATGACATTCATTTGCTTATATTAAGTCCATAACTTTGCAGACATTCAATGAGATGCATTTTTTAAAAAGACCATAAAATTTTTACTTAATTACAATTAATATCGTCAAAACAATAGTAATTTGCAGCAATTGTGATCATTGCGTTACTGATGAAAAATGTGGCTTCTGCCAACCAAGTCTCGATTCGTCTGAAGGGTTTCTTTTTTTTTTTTTTTCGTAATTCCCTTTTTTTTTTCTGACTCATTAAAACTTACATAAAAATGTTATTTAAGTAAGAATGTCATTTTAAGAATGTCCAAAAATTCAGGCAGCAATGTATGAGAATCAACAATTTTAGCCTTTACATAATCCTGCGATAAATTTCGCTTTTGAAATTTTATATAATAAATAGTAATTTTCGGAATTTTCTCAATTGTCATAAAATTAGTGTAAATATTTTTAGATATTGTTTACCATATTCACGCAAAAATCCCGAACAATCACTGACTGGACCATGCGAAAACAGTAACCAAACAACAACCAAATGGGAACATTCATTCTGTCTATCAAAATATGCAGTTTTACCAATTATTGTTATGATAGTCTATCTGGCATTTTTCTCGATTGGTATCATTTTCTTTAAATTTCAAAATTCATTGATACTGTAAGAGTGTTGCTTTTAAGCCTTATATTCGTAAAAAGAGATAGATAAGTGCTAAGAATATGCTCAATGTCTCACAAATCTATCTGAAAATTCCGGATATGTTTCATCTGTGGTTAACTAGCATGATTAACTGAAATGAATCTTATGAGTTTCCATTTTAAAACTTTAAAATTATTGGAAGTGAAATAATTCACTGCTGTTGATAGAATTTAAATTTAACGTTATGAAATCATCAAATCATCAGTATTTACTTTAAAACTACGAACATCTATGATATCCAAATGCATGGATGAGTGCGCATAAGTCCATTTCTTCAGTGCTTCAAAGGCAATTTTTCAATAATGAATTTTCATGCGAATTCTAATGTCATATTAATCATTTCAGGTTATGCACCAATGCCCTGGGTGTTAAATGCAGAATTTTATCCACTTTGGGCACGAGGTACATGTTGTGCATTATCAACATGCTTCAATTGGACATTTAACTTGATCATTTCTTTGACATTTTTATCCCTCACGCAAGCTGCCACTAAATATGGTTAGTTATTATTCATTTTTATGTTTTAATTCAAAAATTCCACGAAGAAAGTATGAAATTTCGATTTTTCAAACATTAATTGATAGATTTGGAATGAAATCCACGCAGATAACACAGAAGTTGCAAAGAGAAGGCCAAAGATTTGCTTCGAAATTATATTTTTATTAAATTTAGCTAAAATGAAAGATGTGAAAATTTAGCAGATATAAAATGATGCCATTTTAATAATTTCCATTTTAGGTGCATTTTTCATCTACGGTAGTATAACATGCTTTGCGCTCGTCTTTTTCTACTTTGCTGTACCAGAAACGAAGGGCTACAATATTGAAGAGATCGAATTACTGTTCATGTCACGATCTAAGCAAAGACAGCAAATTATGCCAATGGCTGATCAACGATTCAATGAAAAAAGGCACCGCGATGCGACAGTCACCTCTAATCAATCAGGCGTATTTTGATCCAGCCATTAAATGTAACTTTAAATCCCATCTAGCTGTCAGTTTAAAATTGTATCCAATTTTCTCTATTATTCCAATATTGCAAATAAGCATCAGGAATCGAATTTTCCAGTGAAAGAAACTAATTAATGGAATGAGATTTATTGCTGGAATTTCATCATTCTTCAAATTCCCATGCTTACAGCAATGGCAGCGTTTTATCAGGTTATTTTCATATCCGTTTCAGGATTTATTTCAACAATTTTGTGTTTATTTCGTGTCTTTTATTAGAATACTTGAGAACGAATTCCATGTATTTCGTGGAATCACTTTGCATTCAATTTTATTCTGTTGTTTGAAATGTACTTTATCTGATGTTAAAATTTAGATTTGCATCTTTTGCTCGAAATATTTGCAGCGCAAAAAAAGCAAATGCAAAAGATTGCTGCTTATGCAAAATTTCATGAAGGCTCTTCTATTTTTTAAAATAGATCACAAAAATGAAGGTACATATCGCTGCTTTTCAGAAAGAGAAATTCAAATGAAAATAACATAAATTTATGTCTGACACCTAACATCCCGCATTTCATTTGTTCGTGCTAACTTTGCCTCATATTTGGTAAACAATACTATGTGATTGGATTCAATGTAAATAAACCTCAATGTGCTGCTTCATACGCTTTTTTAGCATTTTAAGGCTTAAACATGTCACAGTTTTTTTTTCATACTATATTGATCCAGTCGCCATACTAAGAGATTACAATAATGCTCATATGCGCCTGTATAAGATAAAAGCAAATGCAAGAGATTTCTGCTTTCGATTTTTTAAATATCAATTTTCTTATCGATTTTTAAAAAATTTTTGCTTGTTGACTTTTCCTTTTCATCGAAATACTACAAAAATGTTCGTACATTATAACTAAATCTCATAGCTGAAAGTTGTCTAATAAAAGTATCTGACAATTATTGTCAATTAGTTATTTCATCAAAAATTATTTCATCATCCAATGTCGCAATTTCGAATTCATTGTTCCATGTACAGAATTTATCTTAATTTAATGGAGAGAATGATTTTCTACTTGAATGGATTAATAAAAAGATAGTAATCAAATCTTTCTTGAGAATTCAGAAATTAAATCTCATTGCACCAAAAAATGAAATATAATGATAAAATAAACTGATCTTATTTTGATAGCTCAGCTAATAAGTTTTGGTGATAAATGCCATTTATTAAATCAACCGAATAATTAGTTCCACTTGTTTCTTTTCAAAATTTATCATTTCACAAAAGAAGACAAGTCTCATATGATCATAATGAAAAAAGAGAAAGAAAAGATGGAAATCGTCGCAGAAAATTCGTAGAACATTGCGTTCTTACGTTTGTATACATGTGATGGGATGTGCAGCAATGTTTCCGGATTCCTTATCAAAATCAGATGGTTGCAGCATCCTTATCAGTGGGATAGTTGCACTTAAAGTCATTCTCATATCCACAAGGATTTATTAGAAATGATTTTCATCTTGCCCAAGTAGCATAACAAGTATTGTCACAGAATGATATCTGAATTTATAAAATATTCATTGTCAAATTTAGCAATAATAACGAATATTATGAATTTGATCTATTGCCAATACGACTAATGCTACTTGGAAGTCAAGTCTCAGTCGTGATTGTACAAAGTGAAAGGCTGATTTTTCAATTGTTTTCAAAACAACAACCCACGAGTATCTTTCATAGATCTTTCCGAACCTGGAGCATGACTTCAAATTGCCTGCCAAATACTCATATAATAAAAATGAATACAGTGCTGAAAAACTTCGAATAATCAATATATCAGTTTAAGATTCGAAGCTTCCATCGTCTTCACATGTTCAAAATAATTTGATGACTCGACATCTGAACTTAGCAGGTCAAAATGCATTGGATTTAGATTAGAAAAAAATCATTTCATGAATAACGTGTCATAAAATATGCGGGTTCAAAAATTCATTTTTATGAGATGTTTGCTAAACCAATTATGTCTCTTAATGTAATTTATGGACGTTTCGGAAAAAACTTCGCACTTCAGACATCTCTCGTGCAAATATTGAGTTTCTAAAATAATCCACAAAAATGAATCAGTCTTAATTGAATCTGGATGAATCAATTTTTCATCACTTCCAGAACATAACAGAATTTAGATTAAATAAAAGATTCATTTTCAATTGTTTTATTAATATCTGCGATATTTTGAAATTTTATGATAAAATACTTGCAAATCTTCAATTTCGAAGTCTAATTGAAACTAACATTATCATAAAATAAAAAAGCAATCTGAAATTGTAAACACTTCTAATACATATATATATATATATATATTTCGCTGAAATCGCAAGGATAAAAGATGAAAATTAGTGATTCATTTTTTTAAATTTGAAATTGCATATTTGATGTAATTGATTGTAAAGTCATTTTTGTCTATCAAGTCAATGAGCTTTAAAAAAGCTCTCTTTCATCATGCTAACCACAAGCACAATCTAATGCACTAACAAAGGCGCATGTTCCTGAGTACGAAAATCATTTCAATTAATGGGTAGCCGTGAGCTCGGTCGGATGGTCAAACTCGTGGTATATCAATTTTTCTTTGTTGCATAACCCTATCTCCTCTTTTTTCGTGTTATAATTTCTTCATGAAATTGTCCTCTGATAATATCGAAGTTGTACTGTTGATGTATTTGTTGTTGTAATATTTGCTGCGTATGTTGACTAACAAAATAATCATAGTAAAGTTTTAACTATCCAAGTTTGAGATTCGCTGCAAGTGAGCGAAACAGTAAGATTTGAAGAAACTGTGAGAACGGAAGAAGAGAATTCAACCTCACAATTTTGTCACTATCAGAAAGAAAATAGCGACATATATATTTATTTAATACACACTATGTCTAAAGATAACACTTGTTTGAATGAAATAATATAAAGGTCAGAGGTGAAAGATATGGACAAATCAGAAATGATTCACATGGACACATGGAGCAGGAGTTTGAATAATATAGGACATGTAGCTCAACCTGAGACGAGCATATGAAAGCACTAGTAAAGTAAATCCCTTTCTAGGAATAATGTGAACTTGAAGATAATATACTCACTTATTATTTAATGATTATTTTTTTTTTTTAAACCTTTCAGAGATCACAAAAAGTCGGGAAGCCTGATCAGAAGAAGAATAAGGTCATATATAACAATTAGCTATCATAATGTAGGATCTTAATATTGAACTATTTATCGTAAAATAGAGAATCAAAAAAATGGTATTATAAAAGAGAATGCAGAAGATAGTGTATGGCCCAGGTAATCATGAAAATTATCTCAAGAAGCCGGAATTTTATATTGAAAAGCTTAAATTGTAAACAATTTAATTAATAAGAATTGAATTTCATCAGTTCCAAAAATTTGTGATTGAGATTTCGTCAAGCACAAACAACCAATGAAATCTATTCTTCCCGAGAATGAAAAATGAGAAATAATAAAGACCAATGCATTCTATCGAGAAAAAATACAGAAAAATATAAACGGAAAACAGAAGAAAAAAAACAAAATATAAACAGAAAACAGAAAAAGATCAACGGATTATTCTACCGAAAACAGAAAAATATACAAGACACAGGGACAATACAAGCAACACCATATTGTTTTGGCCTTAATGATATTTACAAATTTAAAAAATATTCTGTTAAAGATGCGTGCCAACTTAGAAGAATAATTGACACGTATATAAATGATTTCTCCCTGTTTTTCTCTCTTTTGGACTTTCTGTTCTATTTGTCAACAAAAGTTTTCGAACTTCATCATTCGCATGTTTTCTCCTAGCATGCGGTCCAGTTGTAGAGTCACCGTTGCAACATGTTCTTGAACTATTATTTTCAAATTGCGTAAATGTATTTTTTGGATTGCAATGCGTCATCAGGGATGCATTAACTTGCTCTATTCTACACTTATTCGAATCATAGACTTCCTTTCTGGTTAGCGTTGTGTTTATTTCCTGTTTCCTACGAGTTTATCTCAATCATTAGAATTTAAACAGAAGTTTCGTTTGCATCGCGTTCCCTACTGTAATACATTTTAATTTTTTTGCACGGGGTTTTATTACCACCAAAATAACTATTATCTATAGTCTCAACAATAAAGCGACTTAATCGGCATTACTAGCCTTGCAGTGAAGTATACAATGTTTTGAAGCACTGTAAATCATACGAATGGAATCTCAAGAAACCCTTGCGCAGCTCTTCGTCGGAGAAAATATTCCGTTATCTTTTTTCTGCTATAAATTGTGAAGGTCATAAACAAATCTGTCCTGATGAGAAGATAAATCGCTCTTATCTGAATTTCCTTATATTCTCAAAACTGAACAGTGATATCAGAGTGTTCGAAAAATAGTAATAATAATTTCTAAAGTAAGGATAAACATCTGAATTTTTCACAGCAGTGATGAATTTAGGTACCACGTAAGTGTTTAGTAATATGCGAAAAGCTGTCATAACTATTTATTTAGAACAAAAAGCACTACCGCAAATGCTGCAAACATTATAATACATTATAGAAAAGGCTAACACTTGTAAATGGATCAGTATTCATATGAACAATTTCACTCATCTTAACAAGATCAGAAAATCTTGGAATCATAACTACCAGATAGTCAGGATTGTTGGCATCTCAATCCAATTCTATTCGAAGTGTGTTAATAATATGATCAATTTTAGAGCATTAAACTAATTTGAAGAACTGTATTGTTAAAGGAAGGCCAAAATTATACTATTACAGAATGAGCTCCAAATGGCAAAAGAATTAAACAGTGTGCTTTTACAAACGCTCCTCCATTCGAATTAATTCTTTTATACCATCGTACACTTGTTTGATTGCTTCATACTCCGTTAATCCAAGGCTACTCTAAATTTTATAAATTCTGAATCCAATGAAAGTTATTTAAGAAAAGATTCCTTAGAAACTCATAAACATTTGACGTATATATATTAATTGCTACTGAAATAAATGGTCCATCAACATTGTTTGTGAAAAAAAGAAATGGGGGAAAATATTTATTCCATTTAAGGTCAGTGTGATAAAATATGAAATGAACAACCACTGATACTGGAAAATAAAAAGAACTGAAAAATATGAATTTATAAAGGCAAAAAGATAAAGAAATGAAAAAAAAAACCTTGTTTGATATGAAAAAGTATCCATCGCGCACTCCAGACGAATAAATATCTGCACGCAAATTCAGCTTTTCACATATTTCCTATAACAGAAGAACTGAAAAAGATTCTTTCCATATCCTTATTTCATGCATGAAAGAACACACTGAATCGAAGATTTTCGAATTAGGAATAAGTCTTCCCATCTAGAAACAATTTTTTCAAAGAGGATGGAAAAATGAAATTGTGTTGTAATCATTTTGATTTCACTATCACTGAGGTCACAAAAGTGGATTATTAAGAAATCCAGCAACTTTGAAGAAAATCATTATGACTGCAACAGAAAACAATCACTTCGTACAAAAGAAAGATAGAAATTTGCTTACCATAAAATCCGACTTTCTGCTTGATTTCGGCAAACATATTTGTACTGAAGCGCTAATTGCAGAACCAAGATTGGTGGGATTTGATGTTAACCAGCCCAGTCGACTATCTCGAGCGAACGTTAGGCTTTTTTCCAGCGCCTTGAAATATTAATACTAAAGAATTTTCAAAACTGTAAATGCTGCGAAAATTCAAGAGATGGAGATAATCAATCTCTCCTAATTTTTGCATGAGAGAAGGTTTGTGACATTTTGGAAGCATGAAAATTTCTATATAAATATGCAGCAAATTGGAAATATCAACAACTATGTACTAAGGGCCATGCTATTTTGGAAATCATTCAATTGCATAATTCCGACTCACACCGAATTCTGGAAAAAATGAGTGGTGTAAAGTGGATTCAGTGAACTTATCCATCTCTTTTCCATTCCAAAAATCAAAATCACCTTCAAACCTCGTACTAAACGAGCAAGAACTTTGTCAACATTACTTCCTTCTTCAGTCGAGATTATGCTAATATGGTCTTCCTCATTAACCCACACCACGAAAGATTTGTCTCTGTTGTGGAAGATTCCACGCCCCTGAAACAAACGATCAAAAAAACATGGCATATAAATTCGGAATTAAAACTTGCTAGAAGCCTAGTCAGAAATTAAGGTAAATAAAATCAAGTGATAGCATCATCAAACTATATCAACATATTCGAATTCGATCTGCAACTGTAATATCGCAGATGCATGTTTCACTGAATGATTTGACTGCAATAATAACAAAGAAGACAAGATCTGTTTCCTGATGACATATTTCAAAAAGAATAGAAATAAATACAGTGAAGAAGAAAATCACTAACCTCTGGCCAGGCATTGTAGGCATTTGCATGTTTCAATACATAATTGTTGTTATTGAACAGGAGTCGTTTACTATCAAGCTCATCTTGCGTTTGCTTCGGCATTTCACCCAGCGAATAATAGATGCCGCGCAATTCAGACTCTTCGATTTGTAGTAGAGCATTTTTCACCTTGAACCTATGAACAATGAGGCAACAAAACTCTCCCAAAAGTATTAAAACATGGGCCTATTTCTGGACATAATAAAAAGAAATGGAACCAACCTTCCGTTCCAGAATCAGGTAATCATCTGCACTCAAAAGAGGATTAAATGGATAACCAGCAATGGAACGGGCACACCGAATTCTAAAAAAAATTTTATTCCTCTTTTTAAAAGTACTACACTTCCGGCCCACATAAACTTCAGATTATTCAGAAATTATATGTGTTTACTAAGCAGATTTTAAGCTCATATAAGAAGATTATAAATTCATTGTTGAATCTTTCCAACTAATGAATTAATTTGGTTAAACAATGAGTAGCACAAAGTAGACACAGGCAGAAAATGGGTTCTATTGGTTTCTGGAACCACTTCCCAGACAAAGTATACTGCTACATAAATAAACAAGAATAGATCAAGAGAGAAAACTAACCTGACTGATTTAACATATTTTCCAGTAGGATCAAGGGATGGGAATTCGCTGATTTTTTCTTCTCCAAAATCAACTGCTGGTTGCTTGGCTCCTGGTTTGAATCCATGGTAATCCTCTAAAATTCTGTCGAAAAGTGCAGCGAATTTGTGATAGGATTCAGGATCCGCAGCATATACACCAATCTCCAAGTCGTGACTATACAAACCTAAAGAATAATGAGATATTCATCATTTTAGAGTATAAAATATATATTATTTAATTAAAAATGAAAATGGATAGATTTCGTAATCAAAATTGAAATGAAAAAAGAGAAAAAAACAATGTACCAGAACGAATTATGTCATAAAGAGAAGCACCCAATTTCGTCTTTTTACTTTCCAGTTTTTGTAAAACTGTCGGTGTCAGGTTTTTCTTTAGCAATGAATTGCAATTCTTATCCTGCAAATCTTCAACTTTAGAAACTGCTGCAAATTCTAAAAATCAATACTTTTATTTAACTTATTAGTGCACTATTATTTAAAAGTAACTTTGTGCTAGAGTTCTAATCTATCTTTCACCTCTTCCCACAAATTAACTTTTGTACGCTGGATTCAGCGTTTTTTGTTGGCAGAATTTTTAGTGCTGTAAAATTAAACAAAAGACTTTAAGAATGATCAAGAGAAGCCGATAAACTTAGACAATCAACTCAGGAACTAAGAGAAGAGAAAACAAAGTTTACCGGATCCCAAAAGATTACAGTGCACTAAATCAAAATACAATTCGGAAATTAGACCGTAATATTTCCCATCAAAAAGTAGCTAGTACTCCTAATTAAACCAGTAAATACTTTTTCTGTAAGTTAATTATCTTTCCAAAAGGTATAAAGAGTCATAATATACCTTCTGAAGTTCTGTATAAGCTGTATTCACCTTCCGGATAGCAAAGGCATCTGCTTCATCGACTTGGTAATTCATTTTGTAAAGTTCCCCAGTCTGAAAAAGTATAGCTAGAATGGATAAAGATTAACATAAATATATGTATATTAGGTCAGAATCAACATGAAAGAATATGCATAAGCAATGTATGGATCTTCAATAACAACGGAAACTTGACGCGAATAAGATACAAATGTAAACAATTTGTTGGTCAATCTACTTAGATATATGGAGTTTTCGTGAAAAATGCTTATATCTTAAAAGCTCCAAATTTATTTAAATTTGTTTGTTTGTTCTTGTATCATTATTTTACATGATACTTATTATGTTGCGTGCTTGTGTTCCACACAAACTAAATATCACACAAAATATTTAAATTTATAGAATTTAGTTAAATTTGAACTTAATTTAATATAGAATAACTGACTTACATAATTCACGAATAAAACAGCTGCTGTCGCTCCGCCAGCCAGAGCAAAAAGTCTCTTGAATGTCCCTGGCAGCGACATTGTTACCCGACTGTAAATTTTTATTACGGCTTCATTCGAAACAAAGAAAATAAATTTACAAATCAATAGTCTTGAATGCAAATATGACTCTAATTTATTTTGCGATCAAAAGATAACCCCTGGAATCCTTAATCATTTTAATCATCCCAGAGTTAATTAAAAATGAAAATGTCATTTGACAAAAAAAACGACAGAATTGCTAAGAACATAATGTATCAAAATGCAGAATAAATAACCATAAGACTGATGAAACGACTCGCGACCCTAGATTAAAAAAAAAAAAAAAGTTGGAAAACTCGAAATTCATTTACACCTCACGACCGTTTCTTAAAAATGCGTGATAATCTTTGTAACGCGGTGCCGTTATGCCTTGTTTCCGTAGCAGTTCTGAAGTAGCCGTCTTAATCAGCGTGAAATAGCTCTAACTTCTTCCCATAAACTAAATCATTTCTAAGAGAAAGTTCTTCACACATTGTATTTGTATATATACACCATTGCACACTATGATTTACTTAAAATCCAATCATTTCAGTTTTGCAAAGTTCAACGTAGTAGTGGACGACAAATACGTCCGAATTACCTAAGCAATATATGACATTATTTGATATAGCACTTGACATTCCCTTCTACTTTATTTTATATATAATCTTCAAAGAAAACGAATTTTGAAAGACAATATTAAAATGTAAAGTAATTTGAGTACAAAATAAAGAAAGAAAGTTTTTATAAAATACATCCCATGCACAATTCTCAATATTTGGCATAAAGGTACAACACAAAGAATTATATGTACAAAGTGAGGATTAAGACGAATCGTCAAATCTTCCTGCAGCAGCTAATAGTTTTTGTAATTCGTGGCGTAAATTTGAGCCGCAATGTCAAAATGTATATGTAAAGATCTTATTGTGAACTTTCGCGAATTAATAAGGAGCTGACAAGACCGTGAAGTTTAATACCCCGTAATTTACCGCGGTAAACTTGTAATGAACTACGAATTCAAACATGAAAAAGATTTAAGCAATAAAAATATTGCAAAGAAAGAAAATAGATGGACTTGAAAATATCACAGTAAGAAAATAAATGTTGTGAGGGAATATAACCACTTGCACATATTTGAAGAATTTAAATTTCAGTAGATATGAGTTCTTTTATTGAATAATTGTGGCGTCATCAGCTGTAAAGCATTCTGCTCGTACATGATCTGCAATTTCAAGCTTATAAAGGCACGATAAACATCAATAAATTAATTAATTTGACATGATAATCTTGAATGGAATAAGAATTCTGAAATATTCTAAATTCGATTAGAAAACAGCACAAATCAATAAATTAATTAATGCTTTGAACGCTTCTCACTAAAACGAGATACTCTGTTTTCCTATAAGAAACCTCGTCACCAATATGATGTATTTGCTTCTCTTCATTATATAACTTCCCTATAAGAAAAATATCATAATTGCTTTCAACAGTAGACCTCAATTTTTTTATCCCGAGAACTTTAATTCACGGAGGTTTTTTGGCTGATGTCCTCTACATAACTTCTACAGTAGAAAATTGTTTATGCTATTCAAATTTGGAAAAAGACGAAATATTCCCAATTATTGTCTTTTCATGAAGCAGTATCACAGCACTTTTTCGATGAAGCAGTGTATGGAAATTTTACAAAACAGATCTCAGATGAAAGTATCTATGCATTCAAAATATTTCAATGTAGCATATTCGTAACAATATTTATGTTATAATTTTCAACGTTTTACGAATGTTTCGAGAAATACCCATTACCTGTTTCAGTTCTTCAAGTTGTCGTCCTTGTTTTTTCACAATATCCAATAATTTAACTAGTGAATCATGAATCTCATTAATGTCATCCGTTTGCTCCACTTCTTGGTTATCTTCAGCTAGTGACATTGCTTGCATTCGAGGAAACCAGTCACTTTTATGTTCCTAAATAATGTGATATTTCCGAACTCCTTATGTTACATAAGCATGATTAAATACCAGAAAAAAAAAAAAACTAAGACAATAAAAAAACAAAAAAATTTTGCAACCAGAAAAAATTTAAATGATTGTCGTGCAGAAATTTACCTTAATACAGTTTGCGACATAGCTTTCGGGGCCGGTGAATTCTGTCTCGTCCTTTATTTGTAACCACACAATAAAATAAAGGTAATGATAAAGATTATGCTCATTCTTTCGATGCTCCTCGAAAGTTACAATTTTGTTGTCAAACCTGAATTAGTTTGAGCGGTACTCAAAGTATAAAGGAATAATCGTATTATTTAAGCTTAGATAACCGATTCGTCTCATATCTCATTCTTTCCTATCCTCCAAAATTTAAATGATTATAGAAAACAAAAAAAGATATCCGAATTTCATGAAAAGACAAAACCAACCTTCCTCTTTCAAGGCCACAAATGAAACAATTATTTCTTAACTGATCAACTTTTTCATTCCTTTCAGCTCTCAAATCACCAAATGTATCGATGATAACACCAAATACCAGATTCAATACAATAACAATGATTACGATGAAGAATGTCATATCATAAATAATCCGAGATAAAAACGATTCTTCCTTGATAAATAATTTTTAATTCATTTTGTTTTTGCTCTTTTTTTAAATATTACACCCTAATTATTTCCTCTCAGCTTCAAACAACCAGAACATAAATATATTAAAATGATTCCTACAAACAACTCTTTTATAACATAATCTTAACTAAATTTATTGAAAATATGAAAAAGGAAAGTTGCCTGCAAGGCTCAATTAGATGTTTCACTGTTACAGTTGTGAAATCTTATCCTATGTTCCAACTCTGAAACTAGAAATCCATACGAACTGACATTAAGTATTTTCGTTATTGGATTCAGTAACTGGTGATACTTATTAGTACCATTATTATAGTAAAAATATGACTAAAAATTTGATTATCACTTATCGTATCTGAAAACATGAATAATACGATTGCCATCCTAATACACAAGTTCTTATTGTGACATACGATTAATAATTACTATCAGATATATATTATATTCATTTCATGTAAAACAACTTAAATGTAAAAGTTATGTACAAACATACATGTGGTGCCACATTCCGAAGCACGTCGCCAATACCACCTCCGTTTCGAAGACCCCAATTTAACGTGGTTAGGATACACATACGCAAGGTCTGACATGACCAAACTTTTAATTCGCCTTCTGAAAAGATCGATACAATTTCTTAATTTAAGGTACTGCTTCGCTGTATCCCTTACACTTTACTAAACTTCAAAATTTATAATATGTTAGTGAAACTATATCTTTAAAACTGGAACTACAATGAGAATATAAAATTATAAACACCGATAAAGACTTTGCTTATGATGCTACTGGAACTAGTAATATTTTATTAGCAGATTAATAATAGTGTCTTGCTTAAGACAGTGAAATATCAGTGAGGAGATAAGCAAAAAGTTTACAACTGCTTCCATGGATGGCGATAGTTCAAAAAACACAGAATTTGCAGTAATTATTTACATTTAAAAATAAATGAATAAGCATATTGCAAAATGTAAACTCACTGTCGTCAACAGGTTGATTACTCCGTGACTTTTTCATTTCGGAACACATATTCTGGTTGATATATTGTTTGAAAATAGAGGATTGAAAATGAATACACTCCATGGATGAAAGATTTTCAGAGACAACATTATCTTTCTCACTGTCGTCCAGTTCATCAACTTCCAATTGAAAATCTGAAAACGCAGTATACACATAAATATCTACAACAAATACAAAAGTTGTATTCATTCTCTAACTACTGCTGCGTCAAAATTATTATTTTCGTTACCTTTTTGAAAATATAAATATCCAATAATTGAAAAGAGATAAACAAGTATGACAGCCAATAAACCAGTCATTATAATTGATTGCCAATTTCGCGTTACAGATCGAATTACATTTCGCAAAGTTTCTTCACTTGCCACAATGTCAAATAGCTAAAAAATTTCCATAATGGAAAGTAGTTTAATTAACAAAATTAAGAATGATGAGAAAAAACTGAAATTAAATCACTGTTTGAAAACCAAAAAAAAAAAAAAAAGAAAAAAAAACGGATTTGTGTAAAGTTACGTGAAATCATTTAGACGATTGGATAAATATTTAAAACATTGAAAGCCAAAGAAAAACTTACAAGTAAAGCGTAAAAAAGCGGATGCACCAAGAGGCCTTGAATGCATATTAGCAAATATGCCAAATGGTACCAAATACCCTTATCTTGAAGTCGTTCACGCCATGTTTTATCAATTAAACCACGGTTTCCTACATAGCTTACTATATGGACGCTTTTATTAATCAACTGAAATTTGCTTTTCGTTTCATCTTGAAAAAAATTTTATTTTCACTAAAAATTTGGATAAAGAAAACCACTTTAAATGGAATTTACGATATGACAGGATTGTAAAATAATTCGTTTTATATATAAGGAATTTGTAATTCGAGAACTTAAATCGCCTGATCAAGTTACAACTAAATTACACAATTTTCTACCAACCCTGGTAAAGCGGAAATTATAAAATCTGGATAAAATGAGTGGGAGAATCTTCAACCTATTTTATGGCACTAGTGAAAGATTCTGCGCATACTTTCATCTCATAAAGCGCGCTATACCGAATACCAGATAATTCTGAAAAATCAATTTAAAAAACCATTCTGATGCCAAAACGATTCAGTGGCAACCAACCTGAAGCAAACCAACAACGCTCAGCGTCAACACTACGCCAATTACTGTAATAAATAAAATCGTAAAACTTGACATGATGCCAGCAAACGCCCAATAAATCTCATTGGTTCTTCCGAGCGAAGCTCTATAAATGTTTATTGTTCGGAATTAAACTATATTGGCGCTTAATTTACAAAATTAAAATTCAGTTCTGCTTTCAAGTTCGGCAGATTCACGCAATGGAAATTCGAGATCTACATTATTACATTAATATTTCCCTTCACACGTTCAAATATTTCATGCATACTTTTCACTCCATTGAGTTCGTAAGAATAATAATGATACCATAGGAAATACATATAGGAATGGATTACTCGGAGATATTATTTCTGAAAATGAAAAATTCTGTATAACGAGAAAAGATAATGAGCGAGATGTTTCATTCAATATTATGCAAAGCAGCAAACCGAGAGAGTCATGCAGAATAGGATGCCTAACATTCACAAGAACTTTCACTTTCAACTTTGATTAAGCGGGATTCAGAAAAGGAATGTGAAGTGAAAGGTGTTCCAAGTTTGAGATGAAATGAAATAGGATTAAATCTTTATATTCTGACAAATCTACCTCCTGATTGATTTAATGAGAAATGATCCATCAAAGAAATGGATCAATGGATAAATAGTTTAAGTGTCTGCAAGAAATTAGAATATCGCTTATGAACCCAAAAAACAATATTCAAAATCTTTACAATAATATTAAAAGATGATTTAATAGATTATAGGAATGTTATAAGCTGTACCTTGTCTATTATTTCCTGAAAAAGGATAAGATATTGCGATGACTGTATTGACCAAAATAGCAAAGAAGAATGATATCCTAGCCCACAGAATTAGCCGTTTTGTACAATTACTAAAATACTTCCGATCTGAAATTTTTGAAATCACTAGTCATAGCCAGTAATACGTATTCTTTCAATTGGATATTGAGAACTTTTTCATACTTACCTTGAAGTTTTTTTTGCCACTTCATTTCCTCGAAAAGTTTTGGCCACTGAGCGAAAAATTCTGTTACCTAGAAAATTATACAAGCATTTCTGGATACATCCACTCAATCTAGTTCAATTTGGTATTTATTATGTAACATGTGTTTACCAATTACAGCACTAACTTAAAATACACTGGAGGCAAAAGAACAAATAAAACAAAATAATTCATAAACAGTACAAAAAAAAACCTTGGATCCTTGAGCATCCTGTTCGGTTTCCAGCAAAATGTTCAACTTCGATTCCGGTGTAAGATATTCACAGATAGCATGGATTGGGAATATTACCCGTTCCATTTTACGATCACTGCGAACTATCTAAGACATTTCTCATTTTCAAACTTTTAAATATAAAAAAACCATAACTTTAGTTTTAATTATTCAGCGATACTAAGTACACTATGAGATGATGGATTTCACACTTCTATCATCCAGTCATGAAACTTTAAAAAATCACCAAAATTTTTTTCCTCTGAGGACTATAGCAGTTTCGAAATGTTATCAGAATTTAACTGTACTACCTTTACCTGTACGTAAATTCTAATTTTACTTGAGCCTCCCATTCTCTCCATCTAACATTCATTTCTACGACATAATCCGCATTGATATGTATTTAACACTGTTGACTAAAACAATCAACATTTCGAAAACTGCATCGCTCAAGATATTTTCGAGACATCAACAATAAAATTAAAATTGTGAAAAATATGTCATTTGTTCTAACTCAAAGTGAATTATCAACTTCAAACCTCAATTTGTGCTGTATATTGTTTGTAGTACCGCAAAGCTTTCGAAGTCAACTCGTCCTTATTATTTTCTGGATCTAAAGCTTCCCGAAGTGTTTCATTGTATCGTGAAAGTTGTGTAGCAAGAATGAAGATATTGTGTCCTACCTAATAAAAATAAATAAAATGAAGAAATGTCGGTAGTGAATTACAGAAAAAATATCAACAAAAAAGAAAAAATGGAACGTTTACGAAACAAACAAAAAAAAAAAAGAAGATAAGGAAAGCGTAAATAACAAAAACACCTCTTGCGGGTTGACTAGAGTTATATTGGTAGATGGATACGAAGTAATGAAACCATCCTGAACAGCAATATCTGGTCTACTTATTTTAGGCTTCGATTTTGTCAATAAACAACCTGTCTGAAAATTTTAAGTCATTTACTATATTTATCATTATTTACTTTGCTAATTAATTTCCCAGTAACCTTAAGATTAAGATTGGCAGGTGAAATGTGGATGAAATACCGGAAAATTTTTGTCTTTTGAAATACCAACTCGAAGGGCTAATTATTTCATAGAGATTTAATGCATACTGTTTTCCATTTTCCGACATCTATGCAGGAAAAAGATGATTAAAATAAAATCTGATAGCGTTATTTTTTAAAGTAAAGACATGTATGTGAGTTTCAGTAAAGAATTAGAAATACATTAAATACAGATGTAAAACGATTTTGACGATTCTTTAGGTGAAAAAAAAAGTGCACCGAACTTCATAATCCTTCCTTATTTTTGACGTAGCAAACTCATTCAATTCCGACATTCCATATGCCACTTTGATTGCTTGGACCTTAAAATTCAAAGTTTTTTAGTGGAATTGAACTCTACCAAAATTATTTCAAAGCACTTGCAGAAAAAGCTAAAGAATAAATAAAACTGAAGGAATAAGACCAGAACTTATGAAATCCTGAAATACTAAAAAGCAAAATTTGAAGGAACTCATACAAAGAGGTTTTCTGCCACAAATTTTGGACTTCAGTTCATTATCTACATTTTCTTTTTATTTAATGAAAATTTTCTAGACAGAAAACAATTATTATAATGTTTTGCGAATTTAAATATATTCTGCAAATACATCTATATTTTTTATAACTTTTTTACATACCGCTCCTTTCATGGCATTAATTTTAATTCATTTGCTTTAATTTTTAATGAATTTAAATTTTCATTGAAAAGAATTATAGCTAAAACAGTCATGTTTATTTAACTAGCAATATAAAAAAAAAAAACATAGACATACCAGTTGTTTCGCTCCAGTATCCATATGATACATGTTCATGAGTACACGTTCTGCATTATCGGCATCACGACGTGATTCCATGACAGCCAATAACAGCTTTGATGCAGCGCTCTAAAACAAATTAACCAAAATCTCGAAATCATTCTCATTAAAAAATCGAAACAATTATTGCTATTTCATTTAATTCAGTTGCCAGTTTTTCTCTCAATTTTTTTTAAAAGTTAACTCGTTTTGAAATAGAAATATGGTGCTCATAAAAGACGAGAAAAAAAATTACAAGGAAAATTGCAGTTACTCGCCTTTATTTCCAATGCCAAATCCATGCGCGTTAAACAAAGTGGTTTGATTTCATTCAACACCAAAGATATTATCATATTAAGTCCAGACTCATGACTGCCAACTGTATTCTGGAAAATACTGTACTCTTCACTTCTGGTTTATTCTGTTCTCATCGGAAAAAAAAAGAATAATATTGCTAGCAAAATAGTGCTTAATAGTGCTTACGAAAAAAAAAGATTTTAGAATAGTTGTGCTTACAAAAGGAAGCCAGCCAGTAGTGAAAACCCTGTAATGATAGTGATAATGTTAGTTTCTCCTTGATATCTCGAATTTCAGAATAACGAATAAAGATTAGAAAGTCGTTACCTGATTTTCATAACAGGGACCCTGACAAAATTCCGTCAGCGTGACCAAGGTTTGAGTAATCAGCGAGGAATTGTGTTCGCCTATTTCACCAAATACACCCAGGCATCCTACAGATTTTCAAGTAATTATGCAGAATTTAAATTGTTCGCGTCGCAGATAAAGAGGGAGAAATTTTGATCAAGAAGACTGTAAAGTATGTAAGATAAAAACCTTTGGTGCTACCGCAAATAACATCAAGAAACATAAGCGTTTCATCAACCAAATTATGATTCTGGCGACTGCCTTGACATCGTAGGAAGTTCTAAAACAATCAAAAATTATTGTATAGTTCACAGAATTTTCTGCAAAATTAATTATTGATGCTAACCTGCAGCACCAAATTGTGATTTTCACATAACAGTTGTAGAAAACGCAGAATTGGTTCGATAAGAGCAACTTCTTGAGAAAGGAGAGTCTTTCTGGAAAGAGTATAAAAAAAAGTACTGAAAATTATGGAAACCGCTGGAGTTTTAATCACACTTCTAATAAGTTGTGATCATTGGCCGAGCACGTCATGCTCGGATTGAAAATTCTAACTTGCAAACTCTTATTTCTACAAATTTACAGGAAGTGAAATTCTCGAGAAAGGACTGCTGCAGACTATTTGCTATTAACCATAAACTCCTTTTCTTTGCTGAAGATGCACCTAAACTGTTAGCTAGCTTATTGCCAAAACGTAGAAACAACTTTTAAAATGAACCCACTTATCATCCCAAAAATTTAAGTTAACATCAGGATCAAACAATCCAGGAAAATAACCATCCGGAACAGCTGATAAAGACACAGTTAAGTCGACCGAATTAATATCAACTGACTTCAATTCTTTCAGAGTGCAGGTTGAATCATCCGGTGATGGAGAATTCATCACAGACGCTATTAATGAATTGACACTGAGATTTACATAATGAAATAAATCGGTTTACACTATAGACAGAAATAAAACCCATAATCTAGGGAAACTATGAAAAGGAATGATAAAAACTTAATTATGTTTTTTGAATTGTATTATATAACTTCTTCATTTGTTATCACTAATAGTTGTTTCTTTTTTGAATGCTGCAATAGCAGAAGATATGATTTCTTTGTTTTTTTGAGTCATATAAAAGTTAGACACGGAATTTCCGAAATGCTTGCTACATTATGCAAAAAACTTACAACGTCCACTGACTGAATTAGACACCGCTGAAAGAGATTGGATATAATATTTTCAACTAATATAGAAATATAGAAAAAAGAATCTAAATTTTATTGGAATTTATCAGAATTTATATTTGGATGTATGAGATGGGATCATTCTTACTAACAAAACAATATTTTTCTCGAAATTTTTTTGTGACATAGCTCATAAAAATCTACAGTGACATATTTTCAACACATACAGTGTCGTTGACGCGAATCGCTGCAAGCCATCATATCACTTTTTAGCCTGTTTTGTGCAACTTGTAATTTTGTTTTGAGAGCATTAAAAAATGGCTCCGACGTATTCTGTTCTTTCAATCGATTATAAAATGACATCTGCACCTAAAACTTCATCATTTCCAGATAATACTAATACGTAAAGTTAAAGCTTGATATATAGATATAAAATATTCCTTATTTTGATATTTCTTAGAAAAAACTTACGAAACCTAAAAATAATTTGATATTCACATTAGACAGCAAAATTATAAATAGGAAGATATTTGGAAAATAGACCTCATAATTTCCTTCATAAAGAAGTGCTTTTGAAAGCTGAATTGTCATTAAAAAAATTTCATGACTCGGTTCTTTCATGATCAAATCAATTATTAAATCTGAAAATATCCTCAAAAATAAAGAAGAAGAAGGTTAAAACAATTTCTTGCATTTCAGTGCATTTTCGGAAGCGGTTGAATCTCCAATGACAACAACTTCGGAAATACGCACTCATGAATTATTACACTATTATTTATCTTTGATAAATGATTTCTTTTTCACGTCCAGTGATATTCTCACAACTCCTTTGAATTATATTTGTGGCAGCCCTTGAAAATAATATGAAGCAGCAATGGTAAGGAACAAAAGTCACAAAAGCAAACAAAATGAGAAAAGTTGAATGAACAACAGCCGATCACGACACTATGAATTTTCAAAAAAAAAAAACTGCACAAAACTTAAAATAAAAATAACGTCGGTGCATCAAAATCATTTTCGTGCATTTTGTTTGCACTTACCACTCAGCATCTATTTTAGGTACCATCTTTATCTAGGGCAGATCGATGCTGGAAACAATAAATGATCGCTGCATCAATTTACAAAGAAACAGGATTTTCAGATGCATACAAATCAAATAGCAGGAACGCTCGTGCGTCGAAAAGTTGCATCAGAGGTCCAATATATTATCGATAGATATTTGCGAGTTCGCCAACTCCATAATAATTAACTTATTCATAAATTAAAAAATACCTACCGCTAGCACCAGCATTGTTCAATTTACATTGCACGTCATTTAATGGTAGTTCTTTTATTGGTTTTAATTCATGTCCAAATTCGTACTCTGAAAATGAAAACCGAAAATATAACTGTATACATAAACTGTATGCCGAATATAACAAATATATATAACAAATACTGTACCAAATACAGTATTCAAAATTTTATTTAATTATGAGTTTAACTACATGTTGCCGATGAAAAAAAAAAAAATCTGCTCTTAACTAAAAAAAAGCGTAAACATGAATAAAATATTCACGTACGAAGTATTTTTGGAATACCATTTCCTTCTAGTTTTGTAGTTTGTTCACTTGTTTTCATACTACATACGGCATCATCACCAAAATATCTCTTTAGCAAACGAATACGCACTTCTTCTGCCTAGAATTACAAGCAATGAACGCTTGGAACAAATAATACTCATCAGCAAAACACCGAACTATAAGCACTAATACAATATTATAGTAGAACTTTTTTCTATTTAAATTAAAGAAATAAAAAGCCGGAAATCTTTTTACATGTATTAAAACGCCAACAAGTTTGGATCTAAAATTTACTAGAAAAGAAAAGTTTCCAGCAATATCATATAAAATCCTGATCAGCAAAATGCATTATACTGCGTATTTGCACAGGCCGAAAGCTTAATTCATTAATAACCCCTTGTCTACATAAAATTCTTCCTGAGTATAAAATTTCTGCATGTTTTAGCAAATCTACATTAATACCAGCTTCTGAAATTTAGAATAAAATTCGAATCCAGAATACTTATAAGCATGCAAATGCAAAATGAACATCTTGCATAAATTAAATGAAACATAAAAAAAAAAAAAAAAAAAAAAAAAAAAAATTCCATTTACAATGCAATTATTTCAAATTTTAAAAAATTAATTAAAGTTGTAATATAAAACTTAATGCATGCAAATACGCAAAAA